>JAADXI010001111.1:0-11331 GCA_023337615.1 Pythium brachiatum | reverse complement strand
CACCACCGTACCGCACTAAAAACACTGTCATGCACGTGCACTGCGTTGCCTGCCTACTATATCTCTGTTGCCTTCGAGCGACCACCCACGTGGTGCCCAGTGCACACAATACTCCCAAGAACTACGACAGAGGCCGAGCTCTCGATCGTGATTCTCCGACTGTTACTCAAAGGTGTTTCTGAGTGTAGAATCAACGATCACGGAGGATGTTGTAGGACGTAGGTCGTGTCTGGAAGCAAAGAAACAGTCCAAGATGGACAAGAAGACAACGCAAACACAACGGATGGGACATCCGATGAGATCTCAAACGATCTGTTCACTCAGTATGATACTATGCGAGCTCCTAGTGAGCCGAGCCATGGCCACGAGCAGCCGGAGCTGCTGATCCGATCCCATCCGATCCGATCAATCACCAGGCGGAGTCTCTCAGCCAATGACTAGCAGCACATGACCGCTGGACACTACGCCAAAGACCGTTGTTCACGTTTGTGCTGGTTGTTGTCGATCCTTTTGTGCTCCACAACGAGACCCCCAGCGGTCGAATCTCTCAGCCAAAGACCGAGAGACTCCCACCCGCAACAGCCATTGACCAGTGCAGGCGCCACCAGAGACGTTGCGAAGCGAGCGGAGGGAAAGATGACACGCCAACAGCAAGCTGCAGCAGCACCAAGCGAGCCAACCTCCCAGCCAATAACCGGGAGATAGCCATCCAAAGTGGCCGATGACGACTCCAGACGGTCGCTCAAGCGCTGATGATGTGAAGATGGCTGATCGAGATCGTGGGATCGTGGGTCGCGCTCTAGCAGCACACGTGGCCAAACACGGGGCGAGCGGAACACGCTCTGTGCCATTGGTAGATCGTTGCACTGGCAGGCGACACGGCGACACGGCGTCGACGATGCGCAAGTCGTACTCGCCACAGCCTTGAAAGATGCGCGGAGGGCTACAGACCACAAGCTCCGCTTGGGTTTCGTCCTGGTCTGGCACGGAGTTGCGGTGGGTAGTCGCAGACGACGCCAAGCCACGAGCGCGGCGTGGCGCAAACGTGAATGTAGGCACCACAGCCACAGATGCAGCGGACTGCGACGGCGACAGCGAACGTGTCGAGGAGTCGCTGCTGACGGAGCTGCTGTCCGAGAACAAGACCATGACACGGCGCTGGACCGACACACAGGCGTCGCGCACCGCTTGGATGGCGCGCTTGACGGCCGCAAGGAAGGCGGCGACCGTAGGCAGGTGCATATCGCACGGGGAGAGCATATTGATGCGGGTTGAGGAGAAGCGTAAGGAGACGGCGTTCTCTGTTGCGTTTGTTCTTCGCGAAAATCAATCGCAAATGACCGGAGAAGAACCAGAAAGGGGAGAAGCCGATGCTGGAGAAGCCTCGGTCATGGAAGTTTCTTGACATCGTGTGATGTGTCGGGAACCGAGCATAGCGGCGGCATCTTCTCGAAGGGCTGGAATCGAGCGAGAGCTTCATGGTGGTCGAAACTCAGACAATGGAATATACCTGATGCGGCCAATCACTTGAGAGAACAGATCTGATGCTACTCTTGGATTGGTCAAAAATCCCTAGACATTCATGCCTCCATTTTCCAAGATGTTTGATCAAGCGGATGAAGCTTCGTGCATTCGCCACGCACACCCAGTGTCCCAGTGTCTTACTGAGGACAATCCGACGCCACTGGCGGTGCAATCTGCGTTGAAAAGGAGAGGGATTTGCTAATCCAGCCAATTCTACCCACCCTATTAATAGTGGTTGTGGTTTTGCGCGGGGAGGAGATGATCATGACTGATACTGTATGCTTATGACGAGCTACATTTCAAGACCGAGTGCTATGCGCCACTCATAGTGTGGGAATGAAGCCAACGATCAGCACGAGGGTCAAGCGGTTATCCGTCACCACGTTCCATGTCGTTCGTTCACTACTCCATGTTGTGGTGCTGCTGCCTTTCTCGCTTTCTCCGTGCAAAATTGGGTTGGTGCAACCTTGCATACGGAATGATGGTCGCACGTTGCAGTTTCGATCCTCTCCTGCAACCTTCGCGCAACCTCCATCGTGAACCGACGCATTCCCATCCCTCCATCGCCACCATCGCATGTGAAGAACCGCATGCGCGTGGGAAACGGAAGCCTCGCGACGTGAATTGTATGCGTCTGCGTGGCGCTGGATATCGTTTCGGAGCAGCGCATCATCATCCTACGCGCACCGACCAGACGCCTCTTCGCAGTGGGTAATCGGCGCGATCTCCGTTGCTGGATTTGGTTGCTGGGGCGTGTCGCGACGCACCACAAGCGATTGGACCGGGACACGAGACGTCCTCCACCGCGTTGTTAACTACCATGAGCAGCGCCGCGATGGAAGCTGTGGGAGGTCTCCACGAGCCATCTTTACAGCTGGAGCTCGATCTAGATCTTGCGCTGACGTCGTCTCCCGATGGCGTGAGCGAATGCGTCGCACTGCCATCACCAGCAATACCGTCGAAAGCACACCCGGTTCTGCAGCACTCTCCACAGGAAGTGATGCTTCGCAGCGCGATTACTCAGCTTCTAGAGGACACAGCTGCGGAAGAAGAGGCGTTTGGGTATCTTCGCGACGTGTGCGTTGCCACGTTGGCTGCGCGACGCCGTCCTCAGGACGATCCGAAGCACGGACGAGAAAATAGCAGCAGCAGCTCAGGCCACGAAGAGCTTTCCATTGCATGCGGTTCACCACGAGGAGCTGAGCCACCTAGGAGCCCACAAGACCGGTTTCGAGCGCTGGTGCCGAACGCCATGGAGAAGACCAAGAGCCGCTACGGCCGCCAAGCAATGCAGTAAGTACTGGGATTCATGCTCCACAAGCGGCTGCATGCATAAGGTTAACTGTGTATGTGTGTGTTGTTACTATAGGGCTGGTGGCGATGAACTGCCTCGCTGGAAGAAGTTTGAGAGCGAGGAGCAGCAGCCGATCACCGACATCGCGTGTATCTTTACGGGTGACGCAGTACCCGAAGGGTTCGCAAAGGTGAGTCCGCAAGTAATGAGATTTTGCAGGATTTGGCTGAACACTATCTCCTGATATGCAGATCGAGCGATCTCCTACTGGCCAACGAGCAGATTTAAACAAAGGCGGAGGAGGCGTGTTCATCTACCTGTGTATCAATCGTGATCAGTGCTCCACAAAACCGCCCATCAGCGAGATTCTCGTGATCTTCCCCGAGCGGGGCGAGTTTATTCCGAACGATTATGAAGTTGTACAACGGCGTGGAGCACCTGCGAATCTAAACACGGTACGCTGTGCATCGTCATCCGCAGATTTGAGATCTCTGTGTCATATCGAGGTTGTGATGTATTAGGGAACGCAAGGAGAACGCATGCATTTGTGCTTCAGGAGGTCTGCGCACTCTGCCATTGTCGACGTCTCCGTTTTGTTTCCGAAGAAGGGCGACAAGCTTCCATATGGGTACGATTTGTGGTTGTATTTAGGCTGGTGAACATGTAATGACGGGTTTGGATTCCGCTTGCGCAGATACCTTAAGCTGGAGAAATCGCCCGACGGCTTCGTAGCCGACCTAAACGCCACTTCTGGAGGAACGGAGGTGTGTCTGAGTTACAAGAAGAAGATACGCAGCCTTGACGACGTGTCCAGTCACTGGGTGGCAACGATGGATGAGCTCGTTAGTGAAAAGAGCGCGCGTGGAGAAACGGAAGGACAAAGAAGTACGGGCGTATCGAAAGCAGACGAGTTGCGTGATATCAGCGTCGTCGAGAGCCCGTGCGACGTATCCACCTCCGCTCAGTCAGGTTCGTAGATTCAATTTTATTGTGTGAGGATACAGACGAAACCAACTTTGCTCTCATCACACTGTAGACGGGACCCAGAGGATTTCTCGCGAGCTCGCTGAGTTCTACTTGTATCCTCTTCTTTTGGCATGTTACACGCGGCACGGCACCGTGGCGGAAATCGCGGTCCAGGCGGTGTCCCAGTGCCTCGATGCGTGTCTCTTCGAGAACATACTCCAGTCGTCAAAGCTGTGCCGATTAGATGTGGTGATGGAGGCGCTGACATCGTTGTGCCACCAAGGAGTCAAATCCAGATTCCCCCTGGTGCTCCCATTCTTCCGAAAGATCGTTCGGAAGCACACAAGTGGATTTCCTCCACCCATCCTCCATGCAGCACTCAAGGCACTGGTTTTCGTCGGGGATTTCGATACCTCCCTCACAAAATCTGTCGAAGACGAGCTCGTGTACAAGATCATGAGCCGGTACGAGGCGGAGCGAATAGAGCACCAGAACTCTCTTGCTCAGCAGCATCGCCTGTCATCGCTACGAACATCTCAAGATATTGCTCGCGGGATCATCTCGGATGTGGTCGACGAGGCTATAAGTGGCGTCGAAATTGTGAAGTCCACTGAGAAACTACTCGGCGTTTTCAAGGTGGGAAAGCTAAACATTGTGAAATGCGGAGAACGTCCATCGCTAACAACCTCGAATGTACTGCGTAGAGCCATCCATCAGTGCAATCACTGACGTTTTGCTCGGATCTCTCGTCTGTACTGGATACGTCGACAACATCCATGGTTCGAACGTGTCTTTCGTCTGACGGGCACAATCATCCACGGAACTTATCATTCTTGATTTTGTAGGCCCAGAAGAATGCGTTTCAACTCATTGTCACGTTAACGAAGTCCGTCAGTCGGAAAATCAATCTGACCAACGATCAGGGCTCCGAGCGCGACCTCGTGTCGATTGTGAATTCACTTCGAGCTCTCAACTTCGCGCTCCACGCTGCTGGCGTGAACGTTCGTGAGCATCGAGCGTTTGGCCAGATGATCCGCCGAATCGTTTTCTCGACAATCAACTCAACTGCTCTGATGTGGTCGTCCTCCGTTTTTCGAGCGAGCCTGACACTGATTTCGACGCTATGGAACCACTATCGACGGCATGTCAAAGTCGAGTTCGCGCTGCTGTTCGAGCATTTGTTCCTGCGGATTTTACGGAGTACATCGACCGGTGCTGTGAGCAATCAGATGGACATCATGGACGAGATCATGCCGTGGTTTCAACTACCGCACAACGTTGTTGAGATGTTCCTGAACTACGACATGGAGCGCGTCCAGCAGTGGAAGATCTTCGAGCATCTTTGTGGAGCTCTATGTAGCATCGCTGAAGGCAACAACTCTAGCACTCCAGCGGCAGCTGAAGAAGAAACGGATGCTGCTCGCACGGCTCTTCAGACTCAAGCGATGACGACCATCCTGGCGATTGCCCGAAGCGTGATGGATGCGAGTGGGCATGCCCACCTAATCAACCGAGACGCGAGGACGCGTCTTCTATCAATGGAACATGGCGGCTGGGAGCAAGATGAGCAAGCAGACGAATCCGATATGGTACCACCGATCCCTTTCGACATTCCAGCATCTCCATCATCTGCATCTGGTCTGTCAAGTACTGAGGTACCTGCATCGCCCGAGTCAAGAGGAAGAGCAACCTCCTCTGGATCCCGAAAATTCAACCCCAAATTCGGCAGCATCAGTGTGCGAATGCGCAACGAGATCCAGAAGCGCAACCAGCAGCAACTCAAGCGCGCCATGGAGTTAGCCTCCTCCAAGAGTCTCAAGAAGGCGATCGAGTATCTTGTCGCGATGAACTTCATCAAAGAAACACCGCGCGAGATCACGTCGTTCCTACGCATCTACCACGACTTTTTCGAAGAGTCAGAAATCGGTGACTACTTGGGCGAGGGCGACGAAGACTTCAAGGTTCAAGTGCGCCTTACCTACGTCCGAGCAATTTCGTTCAAAGGCATGACTCTCGTGGAATCGCTTCGCCACTTCTTGACAAGCGGTGGCTTCCGCTTACCCGGTGAAGCACAGAAGATCGAGCGTATGGTCGAAGCTTTCGCGCAGTGCTTCTGGGAGGACTCGCCAGCTTCGTTTTCATCCCCCGACACGGCAATGATCATCGCGTACTCGATCATCATGCTGAACACGGACTTGCACAACCCCCAAGTCAAGAAAAACAAGATGTCTCGTGACCAGTTTGTCAAGAACAACCGCGGTATCGACAACGGGAAAGATCTGCCGCGCAAGTTCTTGGAGGAAGTGTACGATGACATCGCACGCAATCCGATGCACATCAAGGGCTCCCGGTTTGTTCCTAAGAGCCGCGAGTCCACGCTGTCGCTCACAGATCTCGACATCGATAAGTTCCGTTCAAGCGTCGCCCGGTCCATCTCGCAGTCGGAAGAGCTGATGAAGGATCTCTCCCAGTCGTACTTCATCTTCAACTTCGTCGGTGTCGATGCATCGATCAGTCCAGAGCTCATCAAGGTGCTCTTTGAGCGGGTGTGGTTCTACCTCCTGGCACTCTCCACGTCCATTCTGTGTGACGCACAGTCGGATCTCACGCTCACGATGCACTGCCTTGATCTTCTGCGGTTCAGCATCTCGACGTGCTTGTTCCTGGGGATGTCAGTGGAGCGTCGTGCGTTCTGCAGTCTGCTCACGAAGATCCAGACGATGCTCGAAGACCACCGTGTGTCGTACACGGATGAAATGGATGAGGACGGCAACGGTGAAGCTCCAGGTGTGCCTGCCGTAACGGCCGAGTGGGTGGAGAATATTGAGGCTGCTGCATCGAGCGACGATCCATGGCGAGTCATGGGCGATATCCACATGCTCGTGAATAAAATGAAGGAGACTATCCAGCGCCGGCAGCGATCGGAAGAGCTCCATTCAGTGATCAAGCGCATCAACCGAGGCGGATTCTACCTCAAAGACACCACACATTTCATTCGAGAAGGCGACTTGACCAAGAAATGCCGCTCGCGCAACCAAACCTATCGCTTCTTCCTCTTCAACGACCAGCTCTTGTATGCCGACAAGGGAATGTCGGGTTACTGGAACCCACACAACTCGTTGCGCTTGAAGTTGACACGAGTGAGTGACGTCCCCGAGAGCGTCATGAGCAAGCATGCATTCCAGATCTCCAACCCCGTCAAGTCGTTCACGGTGTATGCGGAGAGTAGCCGTGCGAAGATTGAGTGGATGCGAGTCATCGAGGACGCGATCACGGAAGCGACCAAGAAGGTGACGATCAACGCACGTCGCCTGTCCTACCGCACCCTACCCAATGGTGACGAAGGAGCTAAATCAACAGTAAGTCCTGCGTCTCCCAGTGCGTTGGCGTCGAGTGCCACCAGTGCCGTGAAGAACTTCATGCGGCGTACGACTCGTCTGGCCTCGCCAGTTTCCGAGGTGGGAGAAGTAACGATCTCGCTTTCGTCGGAGACCATCTCCCCCTTGATTGGAGACCAGGAGCAGATCGAGACGGTGTCGGGTGATACGAGGTTGGAGGTCGGGCTTGGCGACGTGGAAAGCAAACACATCCGCAGTGCACGTCCCGGTGAAGTCACCAGTCGTCCAGAAACTGAAGCAGATGAAAACCAAGACCAGGCGCGATCACTGTTGCCCGATGCCAGTGAGCTGCACGACCTCTGATACTACGAGACGAAAGTAGACGAGAAAGAGGAAGATAACGAGGAAATGCATGTGATTCATAATACGTAGGAACTACCACACAGCGACGGAGCGGAACTGTACCCCGCCACCGGGTGGGAAATGCAAACGTGCATCAACGACACTACTGTCACGCCACATTTTTTCTTGAATCTCGAGGTCTTGCATTGTGCAAGCCCCTAGCTTCAGGCTCGAGTGCGCGACTCGATGCTTCCCGGTTGTCGACGATCAAATGGCCACGATCAAAGCCACTCGCGATCCAGCAGCACCCACCGCCCAGTGTTTATCCTCCGTCTCTCTCAGTCTCCTCCTCCTTCTCCATCACCGCCTTCCTCCTTCCCTTCCTGAGGTCAACAGCTACAGAGACAACGAGACCAGTCAAGAGCAAACAAGCCACTGGGCTTTCCGCGTCCGATCCTCTGGAAACTAAGGGCTTGCACAAAAACCCTCAATGTCAAAGCGGAATGGAGCCGAGCCCGCATTCATGACCGCCTGGTCCTTGAATTCATGCAACGACACGGCCGCCGCGTACTCGCCCTCAGGCACGGCGATGGGCGCGTAGCCCAGGAACGTACCGTTGAGCGTGAAAAAGAGCTGGTGCGTGACCAGGTTCAGCCCGCAGCCCACAGTGAACGTCGCGGCTTCGGCGTCGTCCTGCGTGTTGTTGCCGCCCCACGATGGCCCGTAGGGCTTCCACAGCCCCCCATACGGAGCCGTTCCGTCATTGTAGACGAAATCACCGTCGTTGCCGTGGTAGCCAAAGGCCACGCCCTTCCAACCGACGTGTTCGTCGGATCCATAGCCGTAGGCACTGCGGGTCGCCGCATCCGAGAGCGAGACCACGCCCATGCTGCCACAGCCCTTCATGGTCACTTCGTAGTAGCTCACGCGCTGGCCCAGCGCCTGCGCACACGACAGCACGGGCAGCGGCGTGGTGCCACGCACTGAGTCGACTGCGCCGTTGCGCAGCGTGCGCAGCAGCGAGTTGTTCAGGATCTCGTAGGTCGCATCTTGGCGCTTGGTCACGTGGCTGCGCGTGGCGACCGGGTAGTCAAAGTCCGCGGGGCGCTGCTGGTACATGCCCAGCAGTGGCTGGAAGCTCAGCGCGTAGTAGGCGCGTGCCATGAGCTCCTCAGCACGCCACTTGCGAGCGTAGAGACCCACTAGCAGGCGGCTTGAGCCCTGGATGAGGTCGCGGAAGTCGGTGCACGCAACAGTCGCGCGCTGGAGATCCGCGAGATCCAAAAACTCAAAGCACAGCTCGAGCGCGTGGACTTCCAAGTGGTCGTTCGGGTTGCCGCTGGCCGAGCGGTTGCGGCGCAGCTGGCGCTTGCGGGCCTTCTGGCTGAGTGGCTTTCCGTTCTTGAGCATCGTGGCGATGTGGAGCCGTGGGCGTGAGATGTCGCTCCAGCGCAAGTCGCGCGTGGGCGACGTGGCGGACGCCGTGGCCGCGTAGGACGACGCGGCATTGCTCTGGAAGCGCGAGGCCACGGCTGCGTAGCTCTCGTACGCGAGCAGCTCGTCGGGGATCGCAGCGGGCGCCTGCTGGTGCTGACTGCTGGCCGACAAGCTCTTCTTCAGCGTCTTCATGGGACTCGTGTAGTTACCATTCGAATTGGTCGGCGACGACTCCTCGAGAAGGTCGGTGAAACTCGCCAGCCGCGTGCGGGACGACTTGGTTAACACGATATAGGTTCTTAACTTGTTCTGCGGCGAGATCGTCTGGGTCATGGTCGCAGTGGCCACCATCTTGTTGTGCAGATGGAGGCGGGAGGACGAGGGCCGTTGGCGGTGTAGTAGAAGGCGAGGGCGGATCGAAGGGAAGCGATGTGATGCGATGCAGAGGGGGTTTCAAGCGGCGCGTGGAGGCGGCGGCGCGTGGAGCGAAGTGAAATGGAGCGTCAGTGCGGCTCGCAGGCGGAGTCCGTTGGATGAATGAGTGGATTGGCGCGGCTCGCGATCTTTAACGGCGCTTCTGGAATGGCAAAGCACCGGACGAAAAGCGAGAGGGACCAGAGAGGAGTGGGGCACAAGCGCGAGTGGGTGCTGTGTGCGTGTGAGGGTGCTGTACGGTACAGTTCGGTAGATTAGAAGCGTCAGCTGAATGGGAATGTCGGACGGATGGAGGCTCTTGTGAGCGTGGATGGATGTGGTGTGGTGGGTGTCTGCTTGACGGCACTGGCGCTGGCGCAGGGCTTCTCGTGCAGCGGATCCGGCGCGTGGTGCTGCGACTTGGCGGCGAGCGCATATGGAAAGGTTCGTTCCTCAAACGTCGATAAACGAACCGAATAAAGAACGGTTTTTTATCTTCAGCCGAAAAAGAACTTGGGTTTTTTATTGACCAAAATTTGGGGGAAATTAGGAGGAAATGTTGCGGGAAGATGGGTTCATGTTATCCTAATTCAGTTGCCTGGTGCTGGAATTGTGTGTGACGTGTGAAAATACGAACCAGGCTAAACTACTAAACGAACCATTTAGGACCAATGTTCGTTCTTTTTGGAAAATTTCCAAAAAATACCTTTCCATACGAGCGCATCAACAAACAACGGAAGGAACGCGAAGAACACGAAGAAAACCTGCTATAAACCCGCTTCCTCTGAGACATCATGTCACGTTTCTCACAACATATATACAAACACTATTCTCTAAAACCCGTGATAGTTGATGTTTGAGCTAAATGCGATAATCCCGCGTGTGGTGATGTGGTTCTTGAAGTTGAAGTTGCGTCTTGACAATCGGACTCGTCGAAAGAAAAGAACCGAAGAGCTTCCTACGATCCTAGCCAATGGCAGCGCGCGCTGGTTAAAAAAGTCCCGGAATTCTTTTTTTCTTGGTCCCGCGACCAGCCACTTGACGTTACAACCGGATTGACGAAGTACCTACGTTGCAGCTCTGCTTTCACTCCCGTATTGTATTGTCTTCACTGTATTCCGACCTTTCACTTAGCGAGTCCGTACTGCGTGAGCAGTGGCACCATGGACGGCTTGCGGCCACGGAAGGCCTCGAAGACTTGAAGCGGATGCTGGCCGCCGCCGCGCGCGAAGATCGTGTCGCGGAACTGGCGGCCCACGCGCGCCAAGAGCTGCTCGGACGCATTGTTACTGGCGTCGGCTTCGCGCGCTTCTTCAAAGGCGCCGTAGGCGTCGCACGACAGGATCTCGGCCCACTTGTAGCTGTAGTAGCCGGCCGCGTACCCGCCGGCGAAGATGTGGCTGAAGGAGCAGAGGAAACGGTCTACGTCCAGCGGTTCCAGCACCGAGTAGCTGTTACAGTCAGCAAAAATGAGACGAGCGTCAGCGACCACGAACGAAGACAGGAAGTAATGGAGAGAGCAGCACGTACCGTTGCAACATGCGCTTCTGCACGTCGAAGAGAGGCTCGGAGCCGTCGTAGTGGTGGTGCAGGTGCATGTCGAGTGCGCCGAAGCCGAGCTGGCGCAGCATCTGCGTGGAGACCATGTAGTTGCGCGCGGCCTTAATCTTCTGAAACAGCTCGGTCGGCAGCGGCTCGCCCGTCTCGTAGTGGCCGCTGATGGACTTGAGCGTTGCTACATATCACAGAAGAGTAACCATGTTAATGGAATGAACAACGCCAACAAACGCAGAAGGCAGTAAGCGACTCACGCTCGTCGTAGCAGAAGTTCTCCATCATCTGTGACGGGATCTCCACGGCGTCCCACTCGATGCCGTTAATGCCCGCAACGGCACCGTAGTCGACAGTCGTGAGCATGTGCTGTAGGCCGTGGCCGAACTCGTGGAACAGCGTCTCGACCTCACGGAACGTCATGAGGCTTGGCTTGTCGCCGACTGGAGGGGACTGGTTACAGAT
>JAADXI010001110.1:0-11332 GCA_023337615.1 Pythium brachiatum | reverse complement strand
GTGACTTGAGCACAAAGCGTACGTCCTGCGGCTTGCGGAACGGAGCGATCCGCAGACCGTTTTGCCGTGTCCAGCATGAAGCAGCAACACTGACAACTTGAGCGAAGGTAGCTTGGTGAGTTCGGTCTCAGTGAGGCAGATGCAGGTAGGATCTCCTGTGGAATCACGAGATCTTCAGGCACATTCGCCGCTGTCGACCCTTGCGACCTCGTAGTTCACTTACTCTGGGACATAACACTACAAGAACACAATAGCGGCGCGAGCGCGCTGTGGTGAGCGGCTCCGGTGAAAACGCTGTCGAATTGTCGCTGCCGGGTACCCGAACACAAACGCATGGCCGGACGAACACGCTGGATGGCCAGAGATACCAGAGAAGTGCGCACCCGAGGCGATGCAGCGCCTTCTGGAGGAACGACTCGGACACGTCTTAATGGAGTCGCCACACACAGGTAGACGGTCGACCTCCACGACGAAGTCCGCATTCCCAGAGCCGACAACAACGATGCTCGGCATGAGGGCAATGTTGAAGAGTCAGTCTCAGATGTGTTGCAGATCTGATTTGAGACTAAAATTGTCCAATGGCACGGCCGGACTGTGCTGCGGTTTGCCCGTTGGTGGGGCGGGTGTGTTGGGGTACAGGTGTTGCAGCTGGTGGGCACGTTCCAAATCAAGACCGTACTTACACAGGATCATTTCTATAGTATGTTCATTTCTACTTGGTTTTCCAACGTAGACAATTCTCAATAAGTGCGATGATCGTATCCGGTTCCTCTCGTCGACTCGGGATGTCTGTCGGGTGGGTGGTGACTTTTGGGTCACTGTTGCCTGACGTTGATGAACGTCCACTGTCGCTATTCCAAGGCAGTGTGAGCGAGGGGAACGATATGAGTGCTTGTTGATCTTCTTTCTCTATTATTCCTTTCCTACGATACAACCTTCAAATTCCCTTTTACTTTCCTACTTTCTCCTCGACCTTCTACTCCTACATCTCCAATCTACTTCGTCTCTCCCTCGCCAACTGCCTCTGCTCTCTCCTCGTCAACAGCCACTCCTTCATCATCCTGCTTCAGTCTACCGCTTCGTCAAACGATTTACCAACGTGGATCGAGCGTGGCATGCATTCGGCGGCGAATTCAAAGACCATACCGATGACGTCTTGACTCAGCTCGCGTCTTGGAGACTGCTTCGGTGCCCAATCTCCATGGACCGTGGCGCTCAGGAATGCGAGTTTGTTGCTAAGCGCCAGCGGCGCCTGGCGAGCAGCGGCTGGTTGGCGGTGGTGGCGTCGAAAAATCGTCAGGACCCACTCCGGTGTGCTGTCTTCCACGTCCAGCTGGAGCGTGTGAATGCGTCCATTGAGTCGTAGTGTGTTCTCGACCGCAGACAGCTCGTTGCTATTCAGCACCAACTTGTCCCACACATCCTCTGGATCTCCAGTGCGAACAAGCACAAGCTCGCTGAGGGTGCGTCCAAGTGGCGACTCTGGATCGGCGAGATGACTGAAGAACTCTTCCAAACTAGTGCGTTCACTGAGCGTGACATTGCTCAGTGCCAGTGTGTTCAGCTGGCATCGAGTTGAAGAGTCGTAGAATACATTCATAGTGTCGAGCGACACTGTATCGATGTCCAGGTAGACCAATTTCGGGCACGTCTCCATGATGAACGACACAGTGGAAGACTCGATCTCGCGCTCGCTGTCCACAACGCGCAAGTGGCGAAGATCGCGACCGAACGCTTGGACAATGGCTTGGAGACTCGCTTGGTCAGCGTTCGTGAGCTCGAGAATGAGGCTGTGCGGAATCTTGTGGCCTGGCCACGCTGAAGCAGCCGCTTGTATCAGAGCTGCATCTTCTGGTGTCTGGAGGAGAATAGCTGAGCTCAAGTTGAGCGTCTGGATGGTACAAGCTGCCGATGGGTGGAGCAGTGTGCCAAATAACTGGTCTAACACGAGCTGATGGTGGTCTTGCGTCGCTGGTGCTGCTGGCAGCATCGTCCCAATGTTGAGCAGCTTGATACAAGTCGGTACGCTTGCGATGGCTTGCATGACGCGTGCGATCTTAATTGAATCGTATCTGTCGGGGTCGTACACGCGATGCGCGTCTCTCATACTGTGAGCCGGACTCAGACCCAGATCCACAACCAAGTTCGGGTAAATCGGCATGAATGCAGTCAAAAATACCCGTAGCTCCTCGATTCCACAGCAAAGCTCCTTCGGATCCACACACAGTTTTTCGATTTGGACGAGTGGAGCTTCAGCTGCGAGTCGCATCGCCTGTTGGATAAACGCACGGTTCAGTTGTGGGTCGCCGAGATCGACGCTGATCGCTTCGAGGAAGCACCACGAGCGAGTCTTCACAGGCGAATGGAACGGTTTGAGAGCTTGGACCAGTTGCATTGTGTGGGTGGTGGCCTCCGCTTCGTCAAACAACGAAATCGCGATCTTGAACGGAATACGCGGAGCTACCACGCGCGATTTGCCGCTAGGAAGAGCAAGAAGCTGGCGCATAGCGACGTGGAACTTGTTCGTTCGTACAGTCGAGTCCGTCAACGCACGGAAGAACCGAAACGCTGAGCTGTTGGCGACCATTTCACTGGGTGTCAATTGGCAGTCGAACACGAACCGCGGCACCAGGTCTTCCATCTCATGGAACTGCGGACCGAAGTCATTGCACCCACACTGATCGACGAGCAGTGCACTCCACGCTTCAGTATGGAGCGTTAACGCGGTGGAGAGCAGCGCGACGGCCTCGGCTGCGGCTTGGAGCTGCTCGTGTGGATGGTCATCCAGCAAGACGCGGGGATCCAGCGTGAGCTCGATTGCCTCGAACTTGTAGCGGTACGTGTGGTCGTGGAGAAACACCGTGCGGACGCGGACGTCGCACTCACAGAGCAGTGTCGTCCAGGGAGCGAGAAAGCCCCAGCGGTCGTGGGCACTCTGGTACTCCTGCATGTGCACTCATCAAGATTCCACATGAAGAGTTCACAAGATGATGTTAGGAACACTGTTAGGAACTCTGTGTCGACCTGTGGTTATATCAGTACTTCGAAGTATGTGTCAAATGACCATGGCTACATTTGGGAAGCTGGTTTATCTTGGGATCACATTGACCCAGCGTGGCGTACACTTAGCAGCATAGCCAAAGACGAGCGGCACGACGTCTTCGCACAGCTTGCTGCGCGATAGATAGTTTGTTGCTGACTGGTGGTCCACCAGTGCGCTCAGGAAGGCCAGCTTGTTGCTCAAGGCGAGAGGAGCTTCGAACACTGCTGCTGGCTGGCGATGCTCTCGCGTCACATCTAGTCGTAGCGTCTCTGAGGTGGACGAGTTCACCTCTAGCTGAAGCGTGTGGAGTCGTCCATTGCGGCGAAGGATTTGGTCGGCTTGAGATAACTCACGCGAGCCCAAGAGAGGCTGGTCTTGAGCAGGCGTAAACACAAACTCGCCAAGCTCACGCCCGAGCAGTGACTGTGGGTCTGCTAGGTATGTGAAAAACTTGGACACACTCGCATGGTTACGCAGTGTGGTGTTTGTGAGCGTCAGAGTGGAGAGCCGACACGTTGTTTTGCCAGTGGAGAACACGTCGAGAGAGTCGAGAGCGACGTTGTTGAGGTCGAGGTGTTTCAAGTTCGGGCACATCTCCAAGATAGACGGGACCGCATTGGAACTGGACTGGTGCTCACTGCAGGAGATGCGAAGATGACAAAGTGACGAGCCAACAGTTCGTATCGTGGCAATCAGGCCTGCTGTGTGAAGGCTTGCGGTCTTCAACGTCAGGCTTTGAGGAATCTTCAAGGAAGATCTTACCGAGGCTACGAGCTCGACCGGAGCCTCTTCGTCATCGACACGGAGAGTCCAATCGGACACCAGCTCTAGATTCTCAACGGTACAAGCTGATGATGAATGGAGCAGCGTGCAGAGCAGACGATTCCACACGCTTGTGTTGCCACCAAGGCCCGTCGACTCTCGCGACATCAGACGGCCGATCGTCAAAGTCTTGATAAGCACAGGGGCCTTCGCGATCGCTTCTATCATGAGGCCAACGTTGCCTTCACGGCGGCTTGCTAGCTCGCCTTGTACAACGTGGCTTTCGCTGTGAGAGCTGCTGCTGTCGAAGGCCAAGTCGCCGAGATGAAGGTGTATCATTGGCGTAGTCGACACGAACGTCGTGATGAGTTCTGTCAGTTCATGGGATGAGCAGCTGATCTCCTTCGGGTCCACAGTGAGCCTAGTGAACTGGACCAGCGGCGATTCGCGAGCAAGCAGTAGGCACTGTTTGATGGCATCGCTGGACATGTCCGCGCCCGTGATATCGAATGCCACAGCCTCCACGTAGCACCAAGAACTGCCGTTAACCCCACGCTTGAGCTGTCGGAGAAACGCGACGTGACCAGCGAGGAAGTTTCGTGGGAGTTCGTTCCACGTCGACACAGCGATTCGCAGCGGCACAGGAGCAAAACTTGGCGTACGTCCACCACTCGCCATAGCTAACAAGTGTTGCTTCGCTGTAACGAACGGAGCAGATCTTCTCGTCGAGTCTTGAAGCACTTGGAAGAAACGCATACTGGCAGTCGCCACGAGTACTTCGCCCGGGTAAAACGCGCAGTTCAGGTCGAAGCGAGGAATCAGCGTGTCTTGGTCATACAGCTCAGGGTTGAACCAATGGCAGCCACACTGGTGGACAATGAGAGCGTGCCAGGCGTCTGGAAACAGTGCAAGAGCTGTCGCGACCAACTCCATTGCCTCCGCCAGCGACTGATGTTGTGCGTGAGCAGCTTCGTCCTCCATGACACTTGGCTGCAGCTCGAGTTCGATCGCCTGGAACTCTTCGCGGCACGTGAACTGGTTGAGAAACGCGGTCTTGACTCGGAGCTTGTGCTCTCGCAGCAACGCCGTCCAGGGCGAGAGGAACGCCCATCGATCTTCAGTTGGAGTGGTCATGATCGCTTTGATCAATGGCGGCTCGCAGCGCGCCCAGCAACAGCGCGAGCATTTCAAAAAAGTCCGACGGCGGAAGTTGAAGCGTTTTTGCCGCCGTCGGAATAGCGTGAATAGCTGCTAAATGAGTAGGTTTCATTTATCCAACGTTACATTATCCCAAATCGAGATTACGAAAATGGCGATCAAGCCGTCGCTAGTGGAGCACATCATGCGGCGGGTGTGGGAGAAGCACGCGGATGCGATGGATGCTGAAGAGAAGCGCGGTGACGGCGATAACAGTGAGGGCGAGTCAACGGCGGACGACGGCGACGGCTCGTCCAGCAGAGCGCCGCGCAGCGCCGCGCGCATCACGAAAATCCACAGCGACGCACTCAAGATGAGCAGCGAATACCTGCGTTTGTTCGTGTTGGAGGCGCTGCGACGCGCGCAAATGGAGGCGATGATCGACGACAGTGCGACGGTGGAGCCGCACCATGTAGAGCAGATCGTGGCGCAGCTTTTGCTGGATTTTTGATCACACTTTTGAATGGAATTTTTCAGTATTTACGAGCTTCTCGCTCTCCACTTGCTGTATTGGTGGCCTCCACGAGCCCAAGCTCACAGCGACGGTATTGGATGCTGAGAAGAGTGTCTATGTGATCGATCGCACGCTCGTTCATGGTGTCTGTGAGGAAAGCTGCGTGCTTGAACCTCGCTGCATCCGTGCGCACACCGCCTCCGTCGTTCGTAATATCCACCACAGTCGCGGCCAGCTTCGCGACGGCGTGGTACAGTTGATGGAGTCTCGCTTGACGCTGTTATTCAAAGATCCACACACAACAAGTAAGAAGAAGTATCACCTGACGTGAGCAGACGCGGGGGCAACCGTACCTGGTGCACCATGTCGAGGAGAAACCGGGCATTGCTGGTCAGCGTCTTCTTCCACGCTGCGCCATCGCCTCGCTTCCCACTCTCGTGGTCACTACTACTGCCTCCAGTAGCCTGGAGAATGCCCTCGTGCGCTTGCACACGTTCGTTGACGAGACGAAGCTTCTGCTCCAGCATGGATTCGACGAGAAACGTCGCCGCCTGGAAGCGTGCGGCTTCGGGCTCGGCGTCCATTTGCTGCAGCAACCGCTCGAGCCGCGTACTCACGTCGGCAATGCGAGCATCCGCCTACACTCCAACATATTAAATACATCAAAGACTTGATAGCTGTTGCCTTGAATGGGAGTTTGACGTTGCAATTGTAGACGCGTACCTGAGCGATGGACTTTTCCAGAAGCCTCTCGAGCGACTCATTCCACTGCGCCTTGGCTTGAGCTCGCTTCGCTGCTGCCTGCTTCCGTTTGTCCTGCTGATCTTTTTCGTGAGCATGGAGCTGTCGCTGGAGCTCTTCGATCTTCCCACGCAGTTCATTGATTTGGGAGCCGTGGTGGGTTTCTAACTGGGTCTGCTGCTCCTTGAGCTGCTGGCCAGTAGCTCGTTTTGCGTCCTCCTCCTGTGTCCGCCGTTGGTTTTCCGCTTCAATTGCTTGCCGCTTCATCACTGTATTCCGCTGCCACGTCGTCCATGCTCGTAATTGACATCTTCGAAACACGAGCTGCAGCATTCGTTGCAGTACTCGTTTCTTCTGATGGGTCTGCTTCACCATCGTTCTCCACACTCGAAAAACACGCGCAACAGCAGCATTTTTCACTCGAAGCTGATAATGGCGTGCTGCGACTCCTTCCATTCGTTTGTCTAGAACCTGACGATGGTCTTCACACGCTTGGTGCTGCAATATAGCATCAGTCTGCTTGTCTGAATGCCTCCTCCATCTCTGAAAACCCTCGCGAAGCCTTGACCCGCCCAATGCGACGACAAGGCGGCGTAAGTTCTGTCGACGCTGCCTCCCTCGTACGGTTGAAGCCCGCCACTGCACCCACACACTCCGTATCAAGCGACTTTGCTGGCGCTGCGCGAGAGCTTCTTCTCGGCACTGGCGCACTTGCTGCTTGCGTTCGGTGTAGTGCTTCCATTTTGTAAACATTTGGTTTCGTCGTAGCAGTGTGAGCTTCACAGCCACCATGCGCTGCTGCTGTGCGTTGTCTCGCCGGCGTTGTTGCTGGATGCGAAGCCCTCGCCGCCATCGTATGAAGCCTTCAGAGAGAATCTCTTGCCGCTTTTGATGCAGTGTTCGATCGATGAGCTGCTGGTGAAGTTGAGTGCGCACACGCCCTTTAGCTGATGAAGGCAACAGCGGATCCACGACCGACTGTGATGACTTCGCCATTGAGTGTGTCACTGGTTCGGCTGCTTTAGCTGCCGGTTGCTGCTTGAGAATTGCCTCCGAGAAGCTGGGTAGCGATTCATCTAGAGCCACTTCAGCGTCGTCGTCCTTCTCATCGCTTGGTTCGCCAATTGCCTGTGGCCCTTTTCCTGTCAAACTCGAGCTGAGAAGAGACGCAATGGATGACTTCACCGACGGTGCTGTCTCTCGTGAGTTCACAGTGTCTGGCTTTCCCACCATCTTGGAACGAGGCTTCTCCACCATCGCAGGCAGGTCATCATCTTCTTCATTTTGCTCTTCTTCACTTTGATCATTGGTGTCAGCAGCGCTTTTTGTCTTCTCGCTTAAGCGCTTCAATGAGGATTTCAAAGGACTCGCAAAGCGCATCGATCCGGAGCCAGAACTTCGTCTCTCTTTCATCAAGTAGCTGGAGTCGAAATTCAAATGGCCGTTTAGCACCTACAATAACGGCAGCAATCAGTACAAGACGCCTCCACTAACATGGCGTTTTGCACTCGAGACTTACACTGTTGACTTCCCGTAGCCTTTGGGAGAGTCGTAACTTTTCGATTTCAGCATAATTCCGCTCAGCGGTCGATAGCAGCGACTGACTTTGCTCCAAGGTTTTCAGTCGAGCGGCCGAAATCGATTCCCGAGCACGTTCGAGCGCCGAGCGATCTAAAATGGAGTCTGTGAGTGAGGATCGCAGTGAGCTGACCGACGATGCAGATAGCGAGGGAGGCGGCTCCATGGCTGTGGGCCGCTGTCCACGACGTGGCTTACCCGTGGATCCGGTGCTCGCTCGTAGCTTCCGCTCCACGTAGTCGCCGAGCAACGAATCGGTCGATGCGTCCAGCAAGAACTTTTCGAGTCGATCTCGAGATCCACTGGCTGCCACGGGCTTGGCTGCTGGCTCGCGTTTCTTGGATGTAGAGACGTTCTGAGACGCAGAAACAACAGGCGCTCGGTCACCGCGTAGTGCGTCTAATGTGCGACGAAAGGAGCGCGAGTTTTCCAGTGATCGTGGATCTTGGCTCATTGAACTCTTCGTCGACGGGTCTGATACTGTGAAGACAAACGCATTGTCTGCATTACCAAACGCCACCTTATCGCCATGGACGACAGTCGCTCCCTGCGCTGGAACTAGCCGCCCATTTAGGAAGCAGGCGCCGTCTGTAGTGGCTGAGAAGGGCACGAGTGTGGCAGCAGAGTCGGTTGTGGAGAGGTTGAACAGCGCGTGCAGATCGAGGACGCCACGCTCAGCAGGCAGCACGACGTCGCACTTGGACTGGCCGCTGCCGATCAGTGTCGTAGACGAGCGTATCTCCACGGCATTCGTGGAGACGCCAGTGCCAGCGCTCGCTACAGGACGGAGGAACGGCATTAGCTGTCAGTCTCCCACTCGTTCCATTGCATTGGTTTGCATTGCCTCATGCTCGCGACCTTTCGTGTGCCTCCTCCTCAGAACTGGATCTGAGTCGACTCAAGTATCCAGGAACACAACGTTATGGGGGACCATGCGAAATGGAGTGAACAGGAGGGGGAAGCAAAGTATGCGATCGCACTGTGTCTTTTTGTTTTTGGCAGATCGCATTAATTATTTCCACTCGATTCCTCGCTACAAGAGCGCGCCATGGGCACCACCGTTCGAAAGGGGACGCACCATTTACGCCTTGACGCTGCGGCGGCTGCGGATGGTCGACTTCTTGAGCAGACCCTTCTCGATCTTGGCGACGGTCGACAGACGCGACCAACGCGCAAGCGCGGCCTGCTTCAGGTCGCGACGGTAGAAGTTGCGCGAGATGTTGGCACGGATGGTGTTGGCACCAGCGCGGGCACCCTTGCGGAGTGGCACCACGTTCTCGGCCTTGACTGGCTTGCGCGCCGACTTGGCGATCTTGGTGGTCAAGGTGATCTTCTTGTCCTCGAGCGAGATGTCGACGGCCTTGCCGTTGGCGAAGCCCGAGTACTTGGCCGAGTTGATGTTCTTCAAGTTGAACTTCTCCTTGGCGAACTCGTTGCCGCTACGCTTCACGACGAACGACGACGTGTTCTTGGTCAACAACCAGGTCAGAGTATCGTTGGACATCTACACACACACGCAGTGAGTATCGCTGTTCTCTGTTGAAACGCACGGCAGGGGAAGGCGTCGGTGGCGGCGGAAAAAAAGTCTCGGGCGACATTTTCACACAGGTTCTCCACTCGATCCACACACGCAAACAGCGGGCTCCAGCGCCTGCTTAATCGAACGGGATATCTGCGCCCTCGGCATCGCTTTCGCTGGTACGTTGTTCTATAGTCGGGGGGAAGCTGTTTGATATTCGCCCTCATGCTCGTCCACGAATGAGCGTCGGATTCGTCACGCCGTCACGTCACGAGTTCTGCGATCTATACGATGCAACCGCGCCTGACACGTAGCTCGTCATCTCCGCTGTTCATGCGCGTGGTATCTCGTGTGGGGAACCCGC
This sequence comes from Pythium brachiatum, assembly GCA_023337615.1. Classification (NCBI taxonomy): domain Eukaryota; phylum Oomycota; class Peronosporomycetes; order Pythiales; family Pythiaceae; genus Pythium; species Pythium brachiatum. The sequence continues at coordinate 1,674 of JAADXI010001110.1, read as the reverse complement.
GTGGACGCCGCGCAGAGCCGCCGCCAGCGAGCCATATTCAGCGCCTACCTTGTCTAAATCGCCGTTTCTGATGGAAATAATGGGATGGAAACCCAACACCTCGCAAGCCATCCACCGGCCGAAGACCCACAGCCCACTCAGCCCTCCTCCAATCACTTGGTGCGACCATCACTCCGATTGTGTACCACACTACTTTCGTACACAATCAGGACACCACGAACAAATATAGTGTGGTTGGTGTGGTAATGTCAGTATCACAAGGGTCGTCACTATGGGATTTGTGCTGCGGTGCGGTTGTGGTGGAAGGAAGCCGCAATTGGATCAGCGTGCGGATCCCACGGCCTGGAGCACCATGAACTTTGCACGCCAACAGCTCCGGTATGTGACGTTGGAGATGGATGCAGGCATAGCCATAAGATAGACGGTGATCTAATCTATTGGTGGGTGTGTTATAGTGCGCAGCTGACGCGTCGGCGACTCGCTGTCGATGCGCGACTCGGAGCTTCGCGATCGGTCAGCGAGTGGTGCAAGAAGAGCCTGCGCGACGCGTCCGCGGCGCTTGTGAGCGGTGATGTGACTGCCGTGGAGCTCACAAAGGCCTGTATCGAGCAAATCGAAGCCACGCGCCCGCTGAACATGTTTGTGTGGACGGATTTTGAGCGCGCGTTGCAACTCGCCAAGGAATCCGACGCGCGGCGTGCGGATGGTAAGGCGCTGGGCGATCTGGACGGCATTCCAGTGGGTGTGAAGGACATTTTCTGCATGGAGAATGTGCCGACAACTGCATCGTCCAAGATCCTCGAGAGTACGTGCGATTTGTTGCTACTGTGACTGCTGTGGTGGCTGAAAACTCATTTCCTATTGTGTTGCGAGTAGACTTTGTTGCTCCGTACGAATCCACGGCGACGCGTAAGCTGCTGGAGCACGGCGCGATTCCTCTGGGCAAGCTCAACATGGACGAGTTCGCCATGGGCTCTGGTACGCTGTACACGCCCCACGGCGCGACGCTGAACCCGTGGTCGACGGATCTAGGAGACGATGCTGTCGTGGCTGGTGGAAGCTCGGGTGGCAGTGCTGCTGCTGTCGCGAGCGGGTGCTGTTTCGCTGCGCTTGGCTCGGACACTGGTGGCTCTGTGCGCCAGCCAGCCGCGTACTGTGGTATTGTCGGCCTGAAGCCGACGTATGGGCGTGTATCTCGCCACGGTATGATCGCCTACGCTAGCTCGCTCGACACGCCTGGTATCTTTGCCCGCACTGTCTCGTACGTACCTGTACCCCCTTTCGACGAATGTTCTTGTGGAAGTTTCATATACTGACGTTGTATGTTTTGATTGCACAGAGATGCTGCTGTTGTGCTCAAGGCGATTGCTGGTCCGGACGATTTGGACTCCACGAGCATTCGCAGCGAAGTGCCTGAGCAATGGGTACGTGGTGACACGTCCTGGATGATTTCTTCGGCAACATTTACTGATGTATTATGTATTGGGTGTAGTGTGAAAATGCGATTGCTAGCACTGGCAAGACCGACCTCACGGGCGTGCGTGTTGGTGTCCCGGCCGAGTACTTCGTGGCCGAACTGCCAAAGGAGATTCTCGACGTGTGGGACAACGGCATCCAGTGGCTTCGTGATGCCGGCGCTCAAGTCGTCAACGTCTCGCTGCCAACGACGAAGCT
>JAADXI010001109.1:0-11339 GCA_023337615.1 Pythium brachiatum | reverse complement strand
TCCGTTTCAAGCTGGTCGTTCTTGAACTTGTACAGCTCGGTCGGCCCGGCCTTGGTGCAGTTGGAGTCGGCCGAGTAGAAGTAGTTCTGCGGCAACTTGCCGTGGGCGTGGGCGTGCGGTGCGAACACGATCTTGTTCTCCACGTTCACCTTCATGGCGCTCTTGGTGGCGTTGTGGAGGTTGCCGCCGTCCCAGTGGCTGCTCAGCGTCTTGTAGTCAGCAGTAACCGCGAACTTCTGGGCATCCGTAGGAGAACTCGCGCCACCAACGAACACGAGCCACTGCGGACACAGCTCCAGCACGCGGTTGGCTAGGATCTCCGCGGCGCCCTGCCAGTCGGTCTTGACGTCCTTGTCCGCCGCTTCGCTCCACTTCACATCGCTCATCTCGTCCTTGAGGTCGATGCCCAGCACGTTCCAGTACGTGGTGTTGCAGAACGCCCTGGCCACGTAGCTCACGGCCTGGTAGGTGGGCGACTGCGTGATGTTGACGTAGGGTGCCGTGTACCAGTACGCGTCCTGTGGGTAGTCCGCGAGCGAGTGGATGTCCAGCAGCACACTCACGCGGTTGTTCTGCAGCGTCTGGATCATACGCCCGATGAGATCGAAGTAGGTGACGGCGTTGGCGTCGGCCCAGACCGTGAGCTCCTTGTTGTCGTAGCCGTGGATGTACGCGAGCTGCGGCATCGCGTTGGCGATCAGGTTCTGCGCATTGAGCGGGAGTCGCACCGAGTTGATCGAGTTGTTAGTGAAGAACTCGAGGATCTTGGACTGTTGGAAAGAAGAAGAAGAAAACACCAACAAAAACACTGTGAGCACCATCCAAGTTGAAGAGGAAACCAACAAAAAAAGGCAACGTACAATCTTGGTGCCCTGCACACCGAGCTGGTTGGGCGTGGTGGCGCCCCAGAGGCCGTCGGGGATCATGTTCGTCTTCTCCATGCCGCTCCACGCGACGCCGCGGATCGTGATCTCGGTCTCGGAGCCGGGAGTCGCTGGGTCCTGCGCGAAGATCTTGCCGTCGCGCGTGACGTAGTTGGGTTGACGGCATTCGAGCTTCGCATCCGTAGTCGCGGAGAGCGCGAGTAGTGCCGCGCCGGCAGCGAGGAGGAGTCGCCGCATCGCCATGGTAGTGGTGGGATTTGTTGGCGTACTGTAGTTTACCCTTGGAGGAAAACTTGAAAATGACGGAGGAGAGCGGAGTGGCAACCACGGTGTATTTCTCGCAGGAGAGGAGGAGGACCGCTGGCTGTCCCCTCCGCTCCTCCAAGAAGCCTCCTCTCCGCTGGAAGCCGCCATCCACATCCACAACCAAACCCACGACGCGACGGGATGAAGTCGTCTCGCGTTTGTTCAGCTAAATGGACCGTCTCTGCACGAAAACGGAGGACTAAAGACTGGGAACAGTGGAGGCGGCAGTAATGCCAGCAAAGAAACAAAATCCATTTGTAGAGGCTGAATGGCACACACTTGCCTGTATCGTAGTTCCATCAGGAAACCGAGTATTCATTCTGACAAGCCATTTTCTCAGGACCACAAGGTGAAGTAAACGTGGCATGTCTAGGGTGGCTGGTGCCACACCCTCAGAAGTAAACTGGGTTCGAACCTCTGTGTCTATTTTAGTTATCACCACGATTTTAGGATTTAATATACTGACACAACGTTCTCACAGTTGAAGAACCATCTCGCCCATCTTTTGCATCGTGAGTTCGAGTCGGTGGCACAACTCTCCAGCGTGAACCCATTGGAGGCGGAGTGCAAAGAACTTGCTGGGTGGAGAGCTGAAAATTTCCACAAAAAAGTGAGCAAACTGCATTCGGTTCCAGCCGTTTGCACCCACACAAAATCACCAACTGCATCAACCAACCGACTTGCTTTTGATGTTGGGTGCATGTGTGCGTCGCCTGGGTGCACTACACTTACATCCGAAAGGTCGCGTAGGGTGGCGGAAGATTTGAGTTGAGTTGGATCTCTGATGGCGGCGATCGTCGCGCATGCTTTTGAAGAAGACAGCTCATGTCACATGCGCGTGAAGCTGTGGGTTCAGTCAAGCTGATGGCCCCCGTCGCTCCAGCGGATTGATTGATGGAGGTGAAGGTTCAACTCGATCAGTCCGCTGGCAGGTTCAGCCGCTGTGGAAGAAATCCATCGTGATCTTCGTTCCGGCCAGAATCAAAAATTGCATCTTGCTCAGCAAGAGTCGGCGGGATCGCAACTCAGCAGTCGCGCCAATAAAATTGTAGCCAGGCGTGGGGACCTGAGTCACACGCTCGAACTGCATTAGTGATGCAGTTCTCATGCGGCACGTGGAGACTGCACTGTATAATGGAGGAAGAGCCTGTCCAGAGGACGCCTCGTGCGATGGATTCAGGGCCGAGCCTCTGAGACTCGTGGGTTCGCAACGTGGGTACGACTCCACCAGTGAGTCGTTTAAGACTGATTTGCTGTAAGCTTTGAGCACAGGCCATCATGCATGAGGTCCGACGAGGGTTCGTGCGAGCGGACGCGCCGCGAGCCGTCACTTGAAGATGCGGAGGAGGCGCAACAAGCCTCCACAGGCACATGCCGCGGTCGACAGTCACGAAGAAGGAGAACAAACACATCACCTCTTGAAAAGACGGGAGCACAAGGAGTGGTGGATGAACTACAGCACGAAGCAAGGCAGGTGAGACCGAACGCTGGATCATCTTGACAGAGAGGACGCCACGTTACCATTATGCGGATTCTCTTTAAGCGTGAAGATACAAAAATGAAGATATGGTACACACGCCTCCCTCACATCAAGAGAGCGAAAGCCGCCACCAGGGTGGCCATCACCCCCACACTCTTGACAGGCGTTGTCGCTGCGCTTCTCACGCGTCCCAGCGACGCGAACTCGGCGCCAAAGCACGGGATCTCGGTCGACGGCAAGCGCGCGAGTGCCTTCAGCAGATCTTCGTTCGGCTGCTGCCAGGAGTTCGCCTTGAACACGCCGTAGTGGGTCTTTCCAAAGAGACCCGAGCCGGTATTCGTTGAGTCTTCGAGAAAGTACTCGGTGTCTGGGTTCAGTGCCCAGAAGTATCCGCCACGCAGCTTGGTCGCGGCGTAGTTGGTGAGAAAGTCAAGTGCCGCAGTCTGATGCGGATGGAATTCCGCACCGTACACGCCGCTGAACGAGCCGAAGATCACAGGCGTCTTACCCTCGGCCACGACGCTGTCGATCGCCTCGTCCATCACTTTCTGGGACTGCGTCGCGATCTGCTCGACGCCTACGTGCTTGTAGTGAGAGCAACCGAACTCCGCAGCTGTGCAGCCGTACTTGCTCTTCACTTTGGCGCCGTTGATAAAGTCCACACAGTCCGTCATGAGCTGGTCTTTCGTAAAGTTGTACGTGGCGGTTGGAAACGCGCTTGTGCAGTTGGAGTCGGGCGAGTAGAAGTAGTTCTGCGGCAGCTTCCCGTGGGCGTGGGCGTGCGGTGCGAACACGATCTTGTTGGCTGTCTTCACCTTCAGTGGGCTCTTGGTGGCGTTGTGGAGGTTGCCCCCGTCCCAGTGGTGGCTGGGCGTCTTATACTCGGGGCTCACTGTGAAGGTCTGCGATCCTGACGGGGAGCTCGCGCCTCCGACGAAGACTAGCCACTGCGGACACAACTCCAGCACGCGGTTCGTCAACACCTCTGCTGCTCCTTGCCAGTCGCTTCTGGCATCCTTATCAGCAGCATCGCTGTTCCAGTGGACGCCGCTCATCTCGTCTTTGATGTCCACGCCAAGCACGTTCCAGTAGCTCGAGTTGCAGAACGTCTTGGCGACCGCACTGACGGCCTGGTACGTGGGCGACTGCGTGATGTTGATGTACGGTGCTGTGTACCAGTACGCATCCTGCGGGTAGTCAGCAAGCGAGTGGATGTCCAGCAACACACTGATGCGATTGTTCTGCAGCGTCTGGATGAGACGGCCGAGCAAGTCAAAGTACGTCACGACGTCCTGGTCTCCCTTGGAGTCTCGAAGTTCGCGGCTGTCGACTGGATGGATGTATCCGAGCTGCGGCAGCGCATTCGCGATGATGTTCCACGCACTGAGCGGCAGCCGCACCGAGTTGATCGAGTTGTTCGTAAAGAACTGGAGCAACGTCGACTATCATATCAATACACAACCATCAGTGACGCCGCCATAACACACGCAGTGAGGATCAAATCAATCAAAGGAACGCACCAGCTTCGTTCCCTGGACGCCGCGGGGGCTGGGGACAGTGGATCCCCACAGGCCGTCGGGAACCATCGTCTCCTTCTCCATACCGCTCCAGGCAACGCCTCGGATCGTGATCTCCGACTCTGTGCCAGGCGTTGCGGGGTCTTGAGCGAAGATCTTGCCGCCCCGAGTGATGTAGTTGGGCTGGCGACACTCGAGCTTCGCTTGTGTCAAGGTTGCAGAGGCAAACGCCAAGGTGGCCACCGAGAAAAGTCGCCACAGCATCGTGCTTGGTTTCGAATGAGTGAGGCGTGTCTTGGTACTTGCTCCGGGGGAGACAAGTTGGGAAATGAGAGCAGCAAAATGCCGAGCCGAAGGCAGCCGCAACCGGGGCTGGGGCTAAGAGAGGAGTCTTGGTGCTTCTGTGTATGCCTTTGGTCCAAAGGCTTTGGTTCCGTGAGACGGAGACGACATGGTGAGGTTAGGCGCACCGAGATCGTGGACGACAGGGTTTCGTCTGAGCTCATGCATTGCAGCCACGAAGGCGAGCGATACAATACTCTAGCATAGTCGCAGCTAAGTATCAGTGTAATTTTGACTGGTGTGTTCCGTTCGTGTGCTGGCGCCACATCCGAAGCTGCCAGTGTGGTTTGCCTTTGTTGTCCGTTGTAACAACGGATGATGGTAAGCTTCGCGACCAGCACGTCGAGAACTTTCTAGTACACGATGAGCATCAACAGAGAAGGTTCGGAGAACCAAAGTCGCCAGTCAGATTGAGCCAGCAGTGCTCATTTGACCAAACGTTCAGCGGAAGTACAATGTCGTATGCAGTTCTGTGGGTTCACGCGCGCCGTTTGGTGAGTTTGCTGAGTCACGAAGCGCGTCATTTCTTCTTCCACGAAAATCCCCACGCAGAATTGGGGGGGGGGCTTCCACGCGATGGCGCGGGCCTGGATTCGCAGCCAGTGGAGCCACAAGAACACGCCGCGCCAGTCGAAGAAGGCAGTGTGATGGTGGGTGCTACGGTGATCAGCGCGTTTGCGGAAGCGCGGTTTCCATCGAGAAAGGACGGCGGAGATAATGCCACGAGTGGTCTCCTGGCTGAGGAGATGAAGAAGCAAGACCACCATGAAGAAAAGCCGATAGAGCTGGAGCTGAGCAATGGCTCAGAGACGGACAACGATAGTGAAGTGGAGCTGGTGCTGGTGGGTGGCGAGCTGGTCGCCGTGCACCAAACGCGAAGCGTTGGAGGAGATCAAGCGGTGAGCCATGGACAGGAGCATGTTGATGATGCGGGCGAAGAAACAAAGCGAACGGCTACAGCACAAGAGCCATCACAAGCAGATAAAACCCAAGCCTCTAGTGGCCACGCTCGCAGCAACAGAAGGAAGCTCGCGGAGATTGAGCCATCAGAGGACGAGTTCTTGCTGCGCGCGGTGGTTGCGTGTGGTGCGGAGTTTGCGAATCCTGTGATCGTCAAGATGGTGGTGTGGGGAGCGATCTCTCAAGTGTGTGGCGGTCGCTTCCTCAACGCCAACGCTGTACGCAACCATGTCTCGTGGTTGGTGGTAGTGTGGCGGGACGAATCGCACAGAGTGCACGCGGACTTGACAGACGAACTCACGAACCTGCTGGACCAGTACGAACACGTCAAGAAGAGAGCCGCGACTGTTGATCGTGAACGAAACAGAGCCGTCGTAGCCAAGAACCAGCCACGCTTCATGAAACAGTGCATCGCGAAGTTGATGAAGCTGCCAGGCGCTGTCTTCAGCGTGCAAGCCACGACTACAGAAGCCACGACTGCACAAGCCACAGAACACCCAGCCCGTCTCAAGGAAACAAAGGAGAGAACGAAGACAATTGACCCGAGCATGGACGAACCACTCATGGAACTGGTTGTCGAGAAGCGGCCACTGGCTCGGCAAGGTTTCCGCAACACCGTTACGTGGGCCGAAATCGCGCAACGCATGCAGTCACCGCTGATTCAAAGTGGCAAAGACGCTCAAAACCGCGTGGAGTTTCTCGTCTACGTATTCCACAACCCCACGCACAGTCAGCACGCAAAGCTCACGCCAAAGCTTCGTCAGAGTCTGGTGCAGTATGTCAGCAGTGACACGCTAGGCACACCAAACCACAAGCCACGAGCCGCCAAAGCGAAGCCAAGATCTAGGACCGAACTCAGTGAGTCGAGCGATGGAGATGGTGGATCGTCTGAGACTGAGATGAGTGAGGCGGAAGAAGACAAAGAGCACAAGGCGGCACAGCCACCTACAGAGCGTGAAGACGACGTGCTGCTGCGTGAGATCTTGCGCTTGCGTCCGTTCCACGCCGTGGCAGGCAAACGCGTGGAAGTGTGGGCCGCTGTGGCTGGTAATGTCGGCAGCCAACTTCGTCGAGCGATTGTGTTTCCGACAGGACGATCCTGCGTCAGCCGCATGAAGGCGATGCTTCGCGTGTACCGAGACCCTCGAAAGCTGTCCCAGAACAGGCTTCCATTCCATCAACTGAAGATGCTGCGACTGATTGCCACGCTTATCGAGACACGTTGGCCTCGACTCGAGGCTGATCAAACCGAGTACCATCACAAACTACTAGGAAGGATACGCAAGGTTTTGAAGACGACTTCACACGTGAAGAACACGCGCACAGACGTCAGCAAGAGAGCAGTTTGCTCTAGCCACTCAGAAGAAGAAGGGAACGAAGGTGACAAACAAGAGGAGCAGCTTGCAGACACTGACATCGAGGAGTCGAACAAGCAAAAGCGGAAGCGCATCGAGCTCAGTCTGAGGTCATTTCTCGACCACAGAAGCTGACTAAATCCCACGCTGCTGGACCCACGGTGGTGGGATCTGATATCTGTGGGCACCGGACGAAGCTGCGCGCAGCAATGGAGATGCTCAAACAGGAGCGTGAGGCAATGCTGATGGCTCTCAAGGAAGAGCGCGAAGCCAGCAAGCGCGAGACAGCGATGCTACTGGAGATGCTTAAGCAGGAGCGTGAGGCCAATCGGCGCGACGTAGCGACGATGCTGGGGATGCTCCAGCGAGAGAGCAGCAAGACCGCGTGATCGTGAACGGCGTTGCGCGAGAGCTCTCTCCCCAAAGTGTAGAAGGCCAGTGAGTGCACAACGCCACATCCATTCGTGTCCCACTTTGCTTCAACGTTCGTGAGTTTGACTTTTGTAGCATGCATGTTTTTCTTGGTGGTCCATTGAAATATGTGACGTGTGAGGAATCTGTGACGTGAGCGACGATGGTCAACCAACCTCGTATAACCCTGTACCCTTCTAAACGGATCACTACTTGTATGGGATAACAAGGATGGTCCCACCCGGACAACAGCAACATAGACAGCGACGAGGAGCTCCTCTGGGCGATGGCGCTGGGCCACGGAGGCGCGTCTGCGCGTCAGCAGCGGCGTATGCTGCTGGCAATGATGGCCGACGGTGGCAATGATAGCGACGAGGAGGAGGAGGAGGAGGAGGAGGAGGTAGACGAAGAAGGAGAGAAGTACGTTGAGGAGGACGACGCTGCGAGTGGCAGTGAAGACAACACCGTGATTGCAGGAGTCGCGTGTGAAGGTTTGGACGAGGTAGAGCTCGTGTAGATGAAGCGTATGGCCAAGTGGATCGCGTGTTTCTGCCAGGCGAGTATCAAGTGGGCGTTTGTGGACGACGGCAGTGCCTCAGGCATCAAGAAACGAGGGCTGGTGATCACTTCTCCGCTTATGGGATGGGATGGGATAACGAGGGTGCAGCGAAAACTGTCAAGGCAGCAGCACAATGGGTGTCACGTCAGAGCGCCACCCGAAGTCTGTCGCAGTGAGATCGTGAAGGCCCGTCAATGGGCATTCCGCAGCGCCATTCACGACACCAACATTCGTGCAACATTCTGAACTTGGTCTCTGATGAAAAGGTCCACAATGTTGCATGAACGTTGTCTGCTGAATTGCGTTGCTGACAAGTTGCGCGAAAATGCGTACTTTCCCACTTTTTGGAAGCGAGTCCACACAATTCAACAAGGGCAACACAATTCAACAAGGGCAACACAATTCAACAAGGGCAGCCACCATGCTGCTGCTGGAGCTTCCCGTCGACGTCACGCCCACGCTCTCTGCACTGCTGAATGGCGCGGATCTCCTCGCGCTCACCAGTGTCTGCTCATCTGCGCGTCGCTCTCTCTTGCTCTCCATCCGCGATGCCAAAATAACCGCGCTCGTGCTCCCGCCTGTCGGTCAAGATCGCGCACGGACGCTCCTACGCAGCTTCGGTCCAAAGCGGCTCAATCGCCTCCAGTGGATCCAGGTCGCGACGCCATGGCACGTTGATCTCCTGGTGGAGTGTGAGCTAGTGGAGTCCGTCCATAGCGTCCGAGTCGAGATGATCGACATGGAGGACAGCGCGACGATGGCCGCGACCTGCGAGAAGCTGCCGCTGTTGACACGTGTGACCAGACTGAGCGTGGCGCGCACAGCTCTCGTGGATATCACACCGCTCTCTCGTATGGTGCAGCTCCGTGATCTGCAATTGAGCCACACGCAAGTCGCTGATGTTTCCTGTCTCGCGGCGCTCACTCAACTCAAGGCGCTGTCCATTCAGTTTTGTGCAGCATCTGACTTGAGCTGCGTCCAGCACCTGACTGAGCTGACAGTGCTCAAGGTCACCGGGATGTTGAACAGACCGCGGTTCGTATCCCTTTCCGCGTTAACGAAGCTGCGCACGCTCGAACTAGCGCATGCGGTTATCAGTGCAGACGACCTGCTCGCGCTCACGGCTTGGCTGGATCATCTCCAGCTTCAAATGGTGACTGTGGCCTTTGCTGAGCGCCTGTTGGAAAACCCGCCTGAACACAATGAGGAGCTTACGCACAACATCACACATCTCCGAGCGGTTGCCTTACCATGGATCTCGACATCGTCTTGCTTCCAGCCGACAACGCTCTCGCGAAGATCGAGATTCTTCGCAACTTCCTTCCAGGTCTCCAGCGCGCAAGACATGGAAACACTGCAGAGCTTCGCCCACGTCGAAAAGCTGTCTCTCAAGCTATATTTTAATAAGGGTATTCCACCAGAACACCGCATTCGAGAAGAAATCCGGGACTTTAGTCCTCTTCTTGGACTAGTACAGCTCGCCCAACTCGACAGCAAGTTCACTAACAACGGGCGCCAAGATCCACAAGACTACTTTCGCGCTGCAAAAGCTGTCGGTAATGTGATGCGGCAGCTCGTTCAGCTCAAGCACGTCCCGCTCGATGCCGTCATCGACCCAAGTTCTGCTCTTGCGGATCTGAAGCAGTTGGAATTTCTCGAGCTGGGCATCAACTGCGCGTCTTTCATCACGAAATTCGACTGGATTAGCCGACACCAGCGCCTTGACACACTCAAGATCGAGTGCTCGTTGCGTGGACGTGATCTGTCCGGGATCGGGACTCTTGCCGGACTCCAGTGTTTGGAGCTAGTCGGGTCTGATGTTGAGTGTGGTGCTGCAGCGACCCAACTGTCATTCCTCGCCAAGCTTGCGAATCTCCAGATGCTTGTTCTCCACGTGGAACATCTCCACGACTACGCGATCTTCCACGGGATGTCGAGCCTGAAGACCGTTGTACGAGAGAAAATGTCTCTAGCCTGGAGACGTTGACGACATTGCCTCGGCTCCGCACGCTGGATCTTGAGAACACAAACGTCACTGACGTCGCCACTCTCGCTTATTCACCGTGTCTGCGCTCGGTTGTTTTGCCTTCTGGGGCCGATTGCACGCCCCTCGTCACCTGCGACCACCCGACGCTGGTGAAGATTGGCCACGCGAGTCCGGGAAAGAATTGCCTGTGGACTTGCGAGAAGCGAGACTTGCTACACGGACACCACTCATGATTGCAGCACGGAAAACCGTCAGTCGAGTCAACTGACAGGAGACTCGCGTTTCCCTTCGTTGTGTTTGAGTGAAAATCACCTATCGAAGTCTCATTATGCGCTTTGTTCCCGTTATGGAAAGCGTTGCGCAAGATTGCCCTAAGAAAACCTCATAGTGAACGTCGGCCTTGCGGGCCTTCCTTGCGATAGAGGGACTTAGCAAACCACGAGATGCAAAGGCCTTCGTCTTCGCGGTTGTAGAGTAGGTCCGCACTTACTGTCTCCGTGACTGAGATCACGCTACCCTTGGGACGACTGCCCTTGAAGCAGCGTACCGCCTCAGTCGTGCAGTCGCGCTCGTAATCCGCGAGCTTGGTATCGAATTTGTCCATGTTGTAGTCAATGCCTTGGGTTGCGCCAAGCTGCTTGACCTTGTCTGCCTTCTTGGCACCCGCAGTGGTCGCGATCTCGTGCTTGGCGATCTGGATCGTGACGGTGCCTACGCCAGCAGCTCTGAAGCATCACGACTGGAGTCAGAGATCTGGATGCACAGTCATGGGTGACAGAAGGGCGATCTTGACAGAACGTAACCTCCGGTAATGAGCACCTTCTTGCTCATGCCGATATTCGCTTCATCAGTTGTCTTTCAAAAGAAATCTGTGACGTGTGAGCAATATGTGAGGTGTGCGAGTTCTTGAAGATGCGTATTAATAACTCACACGTACCATATCTATGGTATTGTGTACCACTTGATAGGTACAATTTGGCCTTCCCAAACATGTTCTTTTTTTCATCCTGGTTTCCGAACGCAACACGAAAATGGGGACGCTTCCGCATGATCGCGCGGGCGATGCGCGAGATCCAGCGCGTCTAGGAGGCAACGCGACGGCTAATGGAGTGGTTGGCGACGAAGCCAGCACTAATGCGACCATTTTGAGGTCTGGCGCGAGTGTGGAAATGCGATTCTCATCGAGAAAGAACTGCGGAAAGGTCAACGGCAACGAGGTGGAGGAAAGCCGTGAAGACAATAGAGTGGCGATGATAATGGCACTGAGTGATGTCACGGAGACGGAGAGTGAAAGGGGCGAAGAAAACGAGGACGTCCCGACTGCCAGCGGCACGAGAGATGAGGACGAAGAGCCGATCGAGTTGGAGGTTCCGGAGGACACGGAGTCGCAGAGCGAGGACGAAGTGGAGTTGGAGCTGGTGGGCGACGAGCTGGTGGAAGTGTCACGCACGCGTTTGGACAATGGCGAAGTATCTACTCAAGAACGCGAGGATCCTGACCAGCCAGTCCAAGCCAAGCCCAGTTCTCGTGCCAGTCAG
>JAADXI010001108.1:0-11350 GCA_023337615.1 Pythium brachiatum | reverse complement strand
TCGCACAAAAATGGCTCGGCTGTGAAGGCCACTGGCTTGGCCTCGGAACGATGTGGAGGCGAATGGCTTCGCATGGAAGCGCTGACGTCGGCCGTTGAGGAGATGGCACGAACGGTTGGCGAGCCACTGGCGTGGCCTGTGGAGGTGCTGGCTTGGCTGTGGAGACGCATGGGGTTCACATGGAGGCGACTGGCAGGCGGGAGAAGCCACTGGCATGGCCACAGAGCTGCTTGGACGGTCATGCAGCGCCTGGCTTCGACCGACGGTCACTAGCAACGCACTGCCTTGCAACAGGAACGCACAGCAAACGCGAACACCACTGGAATCGCACAGGCAAGGCGACTGCAACGCTCAGCGTCAGCCAAGCCATTCAAACACACCACAACGGCGACGGTCACTGGAACCAACCGCGATGACAAGTCGACTGGAGTGCACGGCATCCGGGCAGGCCACTCAAACGCACGGCGATGCCCGAGGTGACAAGGAGCACGGCGACAGGATGTCCGCAGGCACGTCAAAATCGAGAGCGAGCACAGCCACAAGCACTCGGAAAGGGAGCGTTGGTAAGACGAGCACGCAATCACAGCGGTGAGCGACAAGCACAATCGTGTCGACAAGATGCATCCATGACTGGCATGGCCATGAGAGTGGTCATGAGACGACGACGAGCGCGAGATTGCCGGCCAAACGGTCAGGAGAAGCACGACCACAGCACGTGCACGCACTCAATCACTACACACACAAACAAACAGTTCGTACGACATCATTTGCGCAGCCACGGGGCACGGACTTACCCATAAGAAAGAGCACGACGGCGCGACGGCGTACGCAGTCACCACAAGGTGCTCACAGCCAGACAGAGACGCATGGCGCATCCACGAAGACAATCACGGCGTCTGGCACGGCGACAACCCGAAGAGAGCCACGACCAGGGCGACACTGCAGTTCACATGGGTGGGTATGGGCGACGACGGGAGCGGCGCTGACATGGGACGGAGCGTCGCTATGTATGCGCGGCGGTCGATAGAGGGAGCGGACGCCTCACCATGCACGAATCGTGCTGCACAGTGTCGTTCTCCAAGATGACTTATGGGGAAGCGGCTTTGGTTTCCAGCGCCATCAGTGCGAAGTGTACTGTGTATCAGTACACTTCGCACTGATGGCGCTGGAAACCAAAGCTTTATTTTTAGATCAAATATTAGAGCTCTCATGGCATATCACAGTTCAAATTACTGTCACATTCAATACATTTGCCAAGTCGATCAAGCTGGTATTTTGATCGAGTAGCTGTAGGCTAATGGATGGCGACGAGAGGTCATACATGCGCACGCGTCGCCCATCTCGCTCTGAGCGCACAACGCCACGAGCAATTTGAAGTTGGGATTCGAAAGCTACTTGTAATCTACCCAAGCTTCGCCGGAGGGTTTGCTGTATTTCAACCAATCATTCGACTGAGCTGCCGTGTCGTCCCCGACAGTGGCTCTACCGGAACACAACGATTTTATCGTTGTTTTCAAATAAGTACGAGGGAAATCACAAAAGAGGTGAGGTGAACAATATGGATTTCTAGAACACGCTAACCGGGAAAAAGCCTAAAACAACGATAATATCGTTGTTTTATGATCGGAAATCTTGAAAATTGTATTGAGAGGCTAACATTAGGGAATGTATCGGGTAACGAAAGGGTTAATCGTAGGCAACTTCGTGGGAACAATAATACAGCGACGAGAACCGCCTCGCCTACGTATACTTTGACCGTGTACTCAGGTGCGAATAGTTGCGTCACTGCGACCATTCTCACTGTATCGAGTCGCTCCATGGGTTTCCTGTTTCTGTATAGCGATGGGGAACTTGTGTACCACAAGAACCCGGTATCGCTCCATGAGCCCACGCCCATGTTCACTTCTCTCGAAAATCCTGGCGACGTGTTGAGGGCTTTCAGTGATTCTCCAGAAGCGATCGATTCCTGGTATGTGCACGCAGCCATGGTTGAGACTCGCAAGGATCCATCGTCCTGGTCAGTGAACTTGATACGTCACTCAGATCTCGTGAGCCGCCTTTCGTCGTCGCTTGGATTCTATGCGGCATATGGTTGATGTCACTCGCTGGTTCTACCGAACGCGGGGCCAGGCTGTCGTAAACGAATGTACTCGACGCGTTCGACAAGGGTGCCGTGTACGCATCATATCAACCTGCTCAAAGAGAGGCACCTCGACCGAAGGTCCGTGGTTTAGAGAAGTAGCTCTTCTTTCACACCGTTCCATTCTGGTGCGACGTAACCGAAACGCCCTGGAGCAACTATTCGATTCGTGTGGAGGGTAGGTTGTCGATTCTATCGCAACTCGAGCAACTATTCGATCTTGGTGCAACTATACACCCAGCCAGCTACTATCGGTCAAACATTCAATTGTGCTGTGCTGTCTGCGCGGGCTGGGGTGCACAACCCGTCGCCTTTTTGCAACCGGCCCAACGATCTGTAGACTATTCAGATATGATCCAACTATATGGAGACTTTTCAGCGAATGATGCACAATTCGTAGACTATCCGACCAACTCTAGGGTAAGCTAACCGTTAACCCTTTCGCGAACGTGCTTACATTAGGAATAGACCGAATACAAATTTCAAGTATAGCTTTTGTCAATCGTGTAAAATTTACACGTTCGGGGGGGCTTGACTGACTGGTATCCATCGCACCCCACCCACTTTTGATTCAAAACCTCGCGTTTGTACCCAAGGTTATGTAAGGTTTTAGTAAGGTTATATTCAAACTTCAACGACGTGTTTTGTCAAACGTGTAAAATTTACACGTTCGAGGCCTGGTTTGAGGACGTCTTTTGGACACCCCCTCGAAGGTGTAAAATTTACACAGTCGTTCGCGAAAGGGTTAACTTACGCTATTCTTGTAGTTTATATGAGTAATTTGCAATAGGTGACAGATAGGCAGTGGCATCTTGAGTAGTCGTTGAATAGGCGGTAAGTTATCAGCAAATCGCGCGTATACTACGCCGGGGAGGTGATGCTCTCCCTTGCCGCTGGATTCAAAAGGGAGATGAGGTGACGAGCAACCGGAAGGTACCGGTCCAGCTTTAGAACCGGTTACATATCGATATGTTCATCAAACCGGTAAGTCTTTTGAAGAACCGGCCCACTTCCGGTATATTGTGGCTGTTCGCATATGTGAGCGAGAAGAATCCTTGGACCATTTCCAGTTTGCTCGTCGCTTCGAAGAACGTGGAAATGGCTGGTCGTCGTGAACCTGCGCCAATGCCATTGACCGGTGGTGCGCCAGCGCCAGCGCCAGCGTCCGTGCCAGCGGCTCTGTCTGCTCCAGCGACCGTGCCAGCTACTCTGTCTGCATCAGCGCCGGCGACATCGACAGCGCACGTGCCAACGACTCCGTCTGCGCCAGCGCCATTTACGGTGCCATTGACGGTGCCAGCGACGATGCCAGCGACGGTGCCAGCGACGCCATCAGCAACCATACACTCGCCAGTTAATGCCGTGGACGGGGATGTTGATATGGAGGCTGCGACTTCTACGGGGGCCTCTGCTGAAGGCCCACCTCTCACTTTCGGCGGCTCACCTGATACGCTCCTCGATGCCGTGGCGTCTCGGCTGGTGTGGTCGCGAGTCCACGAGATGGAGAAGCTGAAAGCTTGTCTTAGTGACCTGTCTGACGCCCTCCGTACGGTCGAGGGTCGGTGATGTTCAAAGGACAGCGGGAGCGCCTTGAGTCGGTCGTGGAACAGGCCTTGCCCGTGCTTTTGGTGTCGCATCCTCTCGAATGGCGGGCCTTGCCGAGGTGAAGTACAAGCAGTCGTTCTCGCAGTTCTTTGAAGAACTCATTGGCCATCTGAGTCACGGGCAGTGACACGGCCATCGTAGTTGAGGTATCTACAGCCCGAGTTCAAGTGGAAGCCATATATTTACGAGTGCATAAATGTGTAATCAACCGGTCTTGCTTGTTCGCTTGAAGTGGTCGCCTAGACGTGTCCGTTTACGTGGATGCAGTCGCGTACGCCGCACTTACATCGAAACCACAGATCGTCCCCGTAGTCGACAGTGACCTCCTCGCCGCCTGAATCACCCGCTTCGTGACGACAACTACGGCGTGTCGCTGGCCGTTGCATACCTGTCGGAAACGTGCGGCTGGCGCACAAGAATGATTGAGGAACCGAGCTACGCTGCCCTTCGTCTTCGCGTCAATACACACTCTCTTTTCTCGTGGGTGGTCCAAGTCGTGGTGCATCAGTAATCGGTATCCATTGGTCGTCGCAGGGCCACTTGCGGCGGCAGTGGACGCGTCGACAAGCTTGAACTCTCCGAGATACTGCCCAAGGACAACTCCGGCCTCGATAGATTCAGTTGCGACGACGCAGTACCCACGCGTCCTCGTGTCGTGCACAAGCCGGAGATTCTGGAGCTGCCCAATGCCGTTCCCACACACCCCGCCGTATGGACAGATCTCTGCAGTACAGTAGACGTAGTCCGCTGCGTTCGAACAGGAGTTTATTCGACACGGCTGGGAGCACCCACAACTCGTGTGAGGGGAGAGGTCCTGGAACGCGATGCCCCTTGGGTTGTAATAGTCAGCGAGGTGGACGACTGCCGCTGGCCAAGAAACTGTGGACTGGATAGTATTCCTCAGCCCTGATCGCTGGCTCTTGGTGCTCGGTCGAGTAGTGCGCGTGTGCCATTGAGACGGACGCAGCCACTCTCCACGCCCTTCTCCCTGGTCCACCCACCGTGGCGTGTCTGCGAAAAGTGGCGCCAGTCGTATGGGTGAGGATGGCGTTCGAGCAGTGGCTTGAGGTGATGCCGGAGCAATGGCAGGAGCGGCAACCGGAACAGTGGCAGGAGCGGTGTCCGGAGCTGCGTGTGTGGCAGTGATGCGAGCAGCAGGGGGTTCCTCGTCTGGCGATGCCGTCAGATCGATTCGAACAGTGGCTGTGGCAGGAGCAGTGGGTCGAGCAATGGCAGACGCACTGAGACGACCAGCGGCTGAAGCAGTGGCAGGAGCAGTGAGTTGAGCAGTGGCCGGAGCAGTTGGTGGAGCAGTGATCGGTTCTTCGTCTGACGATGACGTCAGATCAATTGGTTCACGCGCACTAAGTCGTCGTCTGCTGTCTTGAGACGGAGAGCGGCTTCGTTTCTTCTCCGAGCCCCTCTCGTCCGTAGTCTTGTCCGGCCGGCTCCGCTTCTTATCGGAGGTTGCGACGATCCCAGGCTCAGCTGGTGTAGCTAATATTTCGGCCATCCTCTGCGTCGAGACAAACAATATCTCGGTGTCAAAGTCGTCGTCGGAGGGACAATCGAGGACGAATCGAATGTGCCCATTCGGCATCCTCTTGAGGCGGGTGTTGTTCATTGTTCGAGTCGAATGTAATTGTGGCGCCTGAGTACTGTATCCTCTCAGTTGAAGTCATCAGCCGACTATCCGTGGACTATCGGCGAACTATTTGCAAACTATCCAGTGGTTGGACAATTCCTGTACAATTGGGGGACGACGAACCACTTATTTGACCAATCAGCATCTTACGATTCGATATGGATATACTAGAGCGTTGGTCAGTCGATGGTGAGTGGTGGTCCGTACATTTGTCGACACGGTCCATGAGATCTTCGTGGTCGTCCAGATCACTTGCCCAAGCCCAACTCATTTGAAATGGCTTGCACTTCCAGTGTACCAAGTACGCGCGGTGTGGGAGGTCACCCCAGCGATCTAGCAACGTGACCAGTGGGTACACTTCGGTGAAGTCGCAAGGGGCATCTGGCTTGTAGTAATTTCTCCATCCCATGGTTGGGTGACGTTCTGGAGCTGGCGGTAGTGCAGGCGGCGCGTTGATTAGTGCCTGAGCGGGCTGACCGCCATTCTCACGAGCCGCAGCCCGCCCAGGAGATGGCGCATGCGCGGGTACTGGCGACCGCACTTAGGATGGCGACCGCAATTGTATTGGAGCCGCGGGCGACAGAGCTGGACCTGCCGGCGACTGCACGTGGACTAGAGAGGGAACAGCGAGCGATTGGTCGTGTGCTGGAGACTGAGCTGGATCTGCAGACGCCGTAGCCAGCAACACCTCTGGCGCTGCAGGTGCGAATGGCAGAGAACTACCCACATCGGACGTAGGTACTAAAATAACCCTGGATTTGTCGCAGCGAAGGCGTCGGCGAGGGCGAGGAGCATCATCTTCACTGTCCGACAAGGGAATCGCAACCGAAAGTCGTCTCGGAGGACGAGGCGGCTCGGGCTTCGAAATCCGAGAGAAAGATACCATCTGCTGCTGCACTGGAGACGAATGACCCCGAGTCTTGACTGCCCAGCAGATCAGCATCATGACGCGTTGAACTCGTCGCAGTAGCATTCGGAGATGCTGGAGCTGATACGGGAGTTGTTGTTAGGTCTCTGATGACCTCATCTGCGGACAGGTTCTCGACCATGCAGCGCAGATCGGGTGGGAGGGTGTCCATGAAGTCGTCATCTGGAAGAAGAGGAGCCGGCGCGCGCCACGCAGTCGGTACAACCTCTAGACTCGCCGGCATGAATTCATCTGACCCCATCACCGCGTCGAGATAGTCGAGGTTCGAGATAGTCGAGGGAATCACTCCCCAAAAATTCGAAGTTCAAAGGGAGAGGCTCGAACGAGGTGGTCGACGCTGGCTGCGCCGCACAATTGGGCACATCGAGTGCCCTCTGGTGCACTGGCAACGGTGACGGGCGAGCACTCGAGCTCATAGCGTCTGAATGTGAGCCCATCCAAGACGAGTGAGATCAATTAGCGAACCCACAAGCCCCGACTAACCCACTCCAGCGCAACAAGCCCACACGCTCTGTCGATGTCAGCGATGGTCGGCTAATTGGAAAATGACCCAGTGTTTTGGGAGGCGCAATGACGGAGTGATGGCGAATGTTTGTCGAACGATTGATTGTGTGGCTATGAACGTTGGTCGCTGGGTGGTTGCGAACAAGTGGTTAGTGTTGGTCACAGAATGATGGTAGTACTTCTACTGACGTTCTTGCCGTTGAGGGAATGAATACATCGGAATGCAGCGCTGAAGCGGCGTGGCGTCGCGCACCGGAATCACAAGGCCGTACTGGAGTGACGCTGTGGCCTGGGCACTGCTGCGTCTGCAGCGGTTGCTCTCACCGTCCTTTGGGTCGTCTGCTGAGACGGAGGAGACGCTGCGCGCACTCAATCGTGGTGGCCGCGCATGTGACCGTCGATATGGTCTGGCAGCGAACTATCCTACTGATCAGGAGCATCAGCAACAATGGCAACACGGATTTCATGAAAAACGTAAACATAGGATTCATGTAGACTACTAGTGGTGTTGTATATGCATGCTGTTAAAATGTAGGACCGCTGCATACGCTGGAAACGAGGCCTTCGCGGGGACAGAGATCACTGCGTAAGGCTCTTGCGCCGCTTCACTCCCTTGCTCGACGGGGCTGTCGTCGCTGTAACCGGGCGCTTCTTCGCTTGCTTTTTCTTTGCTGGGTTCCCCGCGGCTTGGCCCTCGGCGTATGAGTCGAAGGCCGCGACTGTGGTGCGCGCGCACGTGGCAATGTCCTCGTCAATGCGGACGTCGGAGTGACAGAGGACGAGCCACAAGAGGTGCAGTCGGGCGAGCTTCACGGGGTACGCAGTGGTGAATTTCTCCACCTCCTGGATGGAGTATTCGTCGGCCATGTACGCGTGGGCTTGGAGGATGCAGTACAGCCCACAGCTCGAGCTGTCGCTCTGCTTGGGGGACGACACCACCCAAACGGCTGCAGGCTTGAGCACCGACTGGAGTCGAGCACGCGATGCACGAGCGTGGCAGAGTCGTCAACGATGACCGCACATTCTTCCGACGAGAGCGCCAGCACGAGACGGCGACACGCGAAGCACGTACACACGAGCGCAGGCACGGAGTCGAACGCCCGAGCGCCATCACTGCTCGACCGCGAAGGGCGACTGCGACGACGGCGCACGCCCCAGACGAAGGCAAGCGCACGCGAGCGACAGCACGAGACCACGGACTGGAGTCGAGCACGCGATGTACGAGCGCGGCAGAGTCGTCAACGATGACCGCACATTCTTCCGACGAGAGCGCGACACGCGAAGCACGTACACACGAGCGCAGGCACGGAGTCGAACGCCCGAGCGCCATCACTGCTCGACCGCGAAGGGCGACTGCGACGACGACGCACGCCCCAGATGCACGCGAGCGATCGCGGACGCGAGTCAAGCATGTTACGCGGATACAGTTGAGCTCGAGTGAACGGTTTGGGCAACTCCATGATGATCGGTGATGGCTGAAATCTGCAAGTGACGCCTAGTGGAATGTTGTTCCGAAACGCTGGGATCACACGCCACCCATCCTCGTTCACTGTCGCATTGTCCGCACCCATTGCGCAGTCTCATGCAGTGCCTGCGCACATTGCGTCATCATCCGCCCCGTCTGCGGTCGTTCTCTCATCATCACGGGTGTGATTGATCCTATGACCAACACGATCTGCCAGTCAGCATTCACTCTTGGCGACGGTACCTTCACTCACGCCGTAAGACCATCACTCTCGAGCTGTCCCAGGCTGTCAACGCGTAATCACCTGTGAGACACGGCAAGTGACAGTCATTCCTCGCGTGACCATCACTTAACCCCAGTGTGCACACATTCACAGCATTGCTGCGCTTCAGGTTCCGACCCACATCTTCAAGTCGAGTACCAGCAACACTTGTCCACGTATGCGGTGCGTGTCCGCAGGCCGCAGGCGTCGCACCATGGGACAGTAGCGGCAGCGGCAAACGCCCAGACGGACACTGAAGCGCGAGCCTGATGCGAGACCACGATGCACCAGAGCAGCAGGTTCGCCAGAAGTGACCGCACTCCATCCAGGCGATTGCATCTGCTCGAGACGGCAACACGCGATGTAAGCACGACCGAGCCCCACAGTAACGCCTTCGAGCACAACAACCACGTCCCGGCTAGTGAGTGCACGCAAACGGCAGTTCGACAGATGAGCTCGAGTCGTGTACGCGAGCGCGAGCACGGCAGAGTCCTCAGGGCGACGGCGCCGTCTCCAGGCAAGAGCGTCGACTCGAGTCATCGACACGTGAGCCACGCACAAGCGCGATAAACCCGAGTCGAGCGGGCGATCGGACGAGCACAGCAAAGTCTTCACTGGCGATCGTACGGTCTCCGGACGAGAGTGCCAGCACGAGACTGTCCCACACGTTGCCGCACTCTCAATCAAACGTGACTGTACGCCCGCAGCAGCAGCAGCACCCCCGCCAGCACCAGCCCGAGTCGAGTCGAGTATGGGCACTAGCTCGACAGAGTCTTCCAGGCGATCGCACCACCTCCAGGCGAACGTGGCAGCACGCGAATGCGACTCACGAGGCGCGTGCGAACGCAACAACGAAGAGACTAATGGCAACTCACGCCGCAGACGACGACGGCAACACGAGAGAACGTTGCCCCAGCAGAGCAGAGTCATCGAAGGCGACCGCACGGTCTGCAACGAGAGGACCACGACGAGCCGGCGTCGTTACTGTTCGATGCCGCGACGAGCCCGCGGTGAGACGTGCACGCGAACCACGACCTTTGTCGCCTTTCCTTGTTGGTGACACCGCGTGCTTGTCCCGGACGCTGACACACGCTTGAAGCCCGTGGGGCGCGAGGCGACCTCACAGATGTGCATGACCTCCAGCCAAGCAACTCGAATTTCCACTGGTCGGTCTCTCCGTCGGCGCAAGCCAGATGCAGACAGCGTCATCAGCAGCTTTGCCGCCTCGGCGTATCTACGTTTCTGATGCCTCTACCGACGACCGACCCGACCTTTTCTTCACGACACAACACAACCCCAGCCGCCGCAGCCGACGCCACCCGTCGACTTCTCGATGACAATCCCCAGCGATTGACGCATTTGCACACGACCTTCGCTCGCTTGCCATCGCCACGGACTGGTTACACTCGAACCCAGTCCCATGCCCGGTTACGCACTCGACCCCATCGTCTGCCTGGGATATCATCGCGCTGTTCACTCGTCCACACACCTCGGCTGAGACGTTTGCCTGTCGCTGCTTGAGCGACACACTCGCTGTCAACTCGGTCAGGCGGCTCCTTCACACGAGCCATCGTGACGGACGCCGAGTTGGACCAGTCTGAGGTTTCATCCAGCACATCGCCGCCCCGACCGTCGTTCTCCATCTCGCCTGCCTGCTTCGTGTTGCCAAGCGCCAACAATACGTTCGAGGCGCCAGCACGGGCACACGATCCTTCACCACCTTCTCCAGGAAGCCCCTGCGCCTTGCTAGAAACGGCGAGACTCGCAACGCGTCTTGCCTGGACATCAACATCGCACAATGGCTTAGCCTTGAGTACCGTGGCTTGGCAGGGGCGTGGCTCCAAGGCGACGCAAGATGTAGTTCGCGGCGCAGGATAGCAGTCGTCGCTAGGATACCCAGGAGAACGAAACACGACCTTAGGAGCACCAAAGTCGATTCCACCCTTGTTCTTCCCACCAGTTGCCTCCACCGTTGCTGCACAAACCATGCACGCTGCACCAGTGAGCGCGACTGAGGCAGACATCCTGGCGATAGACGCGTTCGCTGCTGCGGTCGCGGACTTGGCGATGGCGACTCGGCTTTCCATCTCCTGAATGCGCGTCCTGACGTCAGCGATCTTGGCCTCAGCTGCAGAGAGGAGTTCCTTCAGCTCGTGGACATTCTCGTTCGAACAGCCGCAGCACAGCTCGGCGACTTCCTCCCAGTCAGTCGCTTCAAGTATGCCGCCGCGACGATTGGCCTTCACCTCCTCCAGCCACCTCGTTGCCTGGAGGAACATGAGCAGGCCATAGACGTCTCGAGTGGCAGCGACGAACGCCTTCAACCCAACCGCCAGCGTGGCCGCTTGATTGTGGATGATGACTCCAAACCCAGCGGCATTGAGGCCTCCGATGATCGCACCGAGCGCCAGTTCCGGATCGCGCAGAGCTGCAGGCTCGAGGCGACGAACGCGTGCGGACGACGCAACCCGTGTGACATCCATGTACTTGAGCGCTTCATGCTTCGACCACAGCTCTTGGAGTGCCCTGGGCACCTCTTCTTCCATCACGCTGGGTAACGCGTCGCAAACGACGTCGTCACCCGGTGCCGATCCAACCACGGGGATCCGTGGGGGCTCTTTACGATCGGTTCCTTGTTCTTCTTGCACACGCACGGCTGAGAGCCCTCCAGTCGCACGCGTGGGCGGTCCTGACTCAGTTGAGCCACCGCTACCTGGGACCGCCTGGTCAGGTAGCTTAGGTTGCGATCTCTTCGACTTGGGTCCCATGTCGACACCAGCTCCTGGCATATGCACCACTGT
>JAADXI010001107.1:0-11356 GCA_023337615.1 Pythium brachiatum | reverse complement strand
TTCTTCTCCGTCGTGCCGCTGGACTTGTTGTCCTTTTGCTGGATCTTCTGCTTCATCGCCAGCCAATTCGAATTGGCCACTACCGCCACGGGCTTCTCCGCCGGAGCCGCGGCCTTGGCTGCCGCTGGCTTGCCATGCTTGGCGTGCTTGCCCAGCGGCTTACCGTGTGGCTTGCCCTGGGGCTTGGCGGGCGCCTTTCCGACTGGTTTATGCGCGGACTCCTGCTTCTGCTTCTTGTGCTGCTGGCTGCTCTTCGCTGCTGGCTCAGAGGCCGCGCGCTTCCGCTTATCAACGCCCATGATGTGGAGTGGAGATGCAGTCTGTCAATGCCAATGCTGCCTTTCGAGCGGTGTCTTCTCGAACGCCATGAGCCAGCAGCTCAACAAAGCGACAGAGTGATGGTCACGCTTGATCAGGGTTACAGTTCAGAGTGTAACTCCTTCACCCACAAAATGATACAAACCGTTAGGACGCTCGGAACTGTTATATCCAAAAGCCAGCCTGCGTAACCCGCCGCTTCGCCCTTCGACCATCTCATTTTGAAGGAGAATTGGAAGAATCGCGATGACCACAGCGGATGGCCACGCGTCTCCTGATGTCTCTACGGCCACGACGCCGCTGGGAACACCTCTCATGAACGCGCACACCTTCAGTGATGCTAAGCGTGCATCACTCGCCCCAAAATTCTCGTTCAAGCCACTGCAAAACAGCGAAAACAACCCACATCTCGCCAACGCGCATGACCACAGTCAGAACCACAGCCACGGACAAGGCCACAGCCACAGCCACGGACCCAATTGCTCCCACGACCACAATACAAAGCCTGCTGCGGTTGCTGCTACAGCAGCGCCGGCTGCGGAAGAGCTCACGCCGCTGGACGCGCTGTTCTACTGTACCAAGACGAACGATCTTGCGCGGTTTCGTGAGCTTCTCCAGACGCACCAGTCGGAAGCCGCGCATCTCGTGCTGCAGCGTGACCCACAAGGCCACACGCTCGCCCACTGGGCTGCACAGCGTTCAAGCGCCGAGTTCATCGAGTTCCTGGCCTTGGCAGGGGCTCCGTTAGATCTTCCCAGTGAAGATGCTGTGCGGCTCCACCCCATCCACTGGGCGTGTTCCACTGGCAATCTCGCGGCGCTCAAGACACTGGTGAAGCTGGGCGTGGATATCAACACGTCGGACGCCACCAAGCACCGCACGCCGCTGCTGATCGCTGCACAAAACGGCTTCCCATTGCTGGTCATGTACTGTGTCAAGCACGGCGCCGACGTGAATCTCGTGGATATCGACCAAGACAGCGCGATCCACTGGGCAGCGTACAAGGGCGCGACGGAGATCGTGTCGGTGTTCCAGTACCTAGGCCTCTCTACGGACCGACAGGACCAGTACGGCCAGACGCCTCTGCATCTCGCGGCCATGCGGGGCGAGTACGCAACAGTCCAATACCTGGTGGAAGAGCTCGAGAGTGATCTCCATGTGCTGGACGCTCACGGCCGCACGCCCTACCAACTCGCCAAGGTCAAGGGCTTCGACCACGTGGCGAACTACCTGGCGAGACGCCAGTTCCGACAGAAGTGGAACGTGCTCTCGTGGTGGGAGAGCTCTCGCGCACCGTACTACTTCGTACTGGCCAACCTCCCCATTATATTGGTCGTCTACGTGCGGCTACTGATCCCTGCGATGCCCGAGCTCCGCGCACTGTACGTGCTGCACTTGCTGTGGAACGCTGTCACGTGGAGCTTTTTCTTCCTCGCCAAGCGCACAAGTCCAGGTGATCTCGCCAAGACCACGACGTTCAAAGACGAGTACACGCACGTGACCGAACAGCTCGTGCTGAACGACGGGATTGATGGCGACACCTCGCACCTGTGTCTGCTGGAGCGTCCGCTGTGCCACAGTTGCCACATCCAGCGTCCGCTACGAGCCAAGCACTGCCGCGTGTGCAAGACGTGTGTCGACACCTTCGACCACCAGTACGTTACCTCATCTATTCTCTTTGTGGACCTCGCATCTAACGCCTATGTTTCTTTTGCTCTTGTGTAGCTGTCCGTTTGTCGACAATTGTGTCGGCCGTGGCAATTACGTCTACTTCATGGGCTTTGTGGGCGGCTTGGCAGTCGACCTCGTCGTGCTCGAGTACATTCTGTATCTGCAGTGGCGAGCCCACGGCCTCGCGTGGTGGTCCGTGATCTTGGTGGTGTACGGCTTCGTGCTGCTGCTGCCCGTGGCGCATCTTTTCGGCTTCCACTGCTATCTCTCGGCCAAGAACCTCACGACCAATGAAGTCGTCAACACGCATCGCTACCAGTACCTACGCAACGCCGACGGCACGTACCGAAACCCATTCGACCGCGGCATCCTACTCAACTGTGTCGATCGCTGCCTACCTGACCACCTGACCACCAACCCAGACGGAGACTCGGAACGCCGTGGGTTCCTCGAAGGATCTCCATCAGGCAGTGGCTCCAGTCACCACAAGCACGACGGCGAGTGTGCCCACGACGTCGCCGCGTTGCCTGTGTAAGCAGGAGGTTGGGCAAGTTGGATTTATATATATTGAACCAAAATGACGAAATGATTGAGTAACGTTTGTAGTAGGTCTCTTCCTACGCTGTTTGCATGGGAACGTTTCAGCTTTACCAGACCTCGCAGGTCGTCTTGGGGGCCATGCGATCGCCGGCGTCGCACGCGAAGACGCGCTTGAACTCGCCGTTGTTCATCACGGCGCCATTCACGCGCCATCGCTCGGGCGAGTGCGGGTCCACGTTCAGGCGCCGCACCATCGCCTCGTCAGTGTACTTGGCGCAAAACGCCTGCGCGAACGACAGGAAGTAGAGCTGCTCGGCCGCGTTCTTGGACAGCGAGGACGGTTCCTTGAGCTCATCGGCTTCGTCGCGGTCAAACAAATAGTGGCGCAGCGCCTGGAACGCGATCTTGATGCCGCCGTTGTCCGCGATGTTTTCGCCCACCGTGAAGTTGCCGTTCACGTGGCCTAGCACCGTGGTTTCGTCGGTATCGCTCACGACTTCAAAGCTCGAGTACTGTTTGATGAGGCAGTCGATGCGCTTCTTGAAGGACTCGTCGGTCTTGTCGTTCCACCAGTCGACGAGGTTACCTTTGCCATCGTAGAAGCGGCCGTTGTCATCAAAGCCGTGGGTGATCTCGTGGCCAATGATCGCGCCGATGGCCCCGTAGTTCTGGGACGGGTGGTTGTCCTTGTTAAACATGGGTGGCTGCAAGATGCCCGCGGGGAACACGATCTGGTTGGTCGATGGATTGTAGTATGCGTTGACTTCGCTCGCCGGCATGAACCATTCATCACGGTCGACAGTCGTCGCAATGCGATTCACTGATTTGTTGAACTCGTATGCGCTCAGCGTCTCGATGTTGGTCCAGTACGAGTCCGTGGAGAGCACGAACGGAAAGTGCTCCTGGCGAGACGAGTGGCCGATGAGGTTCGCGATTTGCTTCATTTTCTTGAGCGCCTCGTCTCGCGTATCCGAGTCCAGCCAGTCCACGTCGTCCTCCAGGATCTTGGTCATCGCTGCCTCGATGCTCGCGACCATTGTCTTGGCCTTGGTCTCACTTACGGCGTCAAACTTCTTGATGAAGTAGTACTTGCCCATGAGGTCTGGGAAATGGGATGTCACACGTCGCAGACACACCTTCCAGCGAGGCGTGCGCTGCTGCTGACCGCCGACGTGCTTGGCAAAGAACTCGAACGTTGCATCGATGAACGGCTCCGACAGACTCGTGCTGAAGTCGCGCAGGAGCTGGTACGCCATGACCACTTTCAGCGTTGGCAACGCCGTGCTGGTCACAAATGTCTCGGCCTTTTCAAAGAACGCTGGCGTCTCGATGCTCACGAGCTGGGCCTGCTTCTGACCGGCAGCAATCGCAGTGTTGTTAGTGATCATGGCTTGGATCGTTGTGCCGGCCAGGAACTGCCCCATGAGCAGCGGGTACTTCGCAATGGCGTCCTTGATCTGCACTGGATTGTAGGTCTTCACGGGATCCATGAGCTCCTCCTTGGGGATGTACAGCTTAGCCAGCGCCTTCTCAAACTGAATCACCAGTGCAGTGTTGGCCTTGGCATCAGCTGCACTGTATTCAGCCAGGCCGAACAACGTCGTGAGGTACTCTTCGTACGCCTCATCCACTTTCCCCCACTGCTTGGCGTCCAAGTAATACTGCGGATCTGGCAACGAGAGCCCATTCTGCGAGGCGTACAACAGGTACTTGGTAGCATCCTTTGCGTCCGCCTGCACACTTAGTCCCGTGAAGAAGTTGGGTCCGAGCTTGGACAGTTCGCCGGCGATCTTGAACAGCGTCGCGCGGTCAGCGGCGTCCTTGATCTTCTTCAGGTATCCACGCACAGGCGCGATCCCCTGGCTGTCGATCAGCGTCGTGTTCATGCATGAGCCGTACAACTCGCCCACGTACGGCAGGTGCTCCGCCATGATATCCTTAAGTACGAGTTCATTCTGGTCCTCGACTGTCGTGAAACTCGCTGTGAT
This sequence comes from Pythium brachiatum, assembly GCA_023337615.1. Taxonomy (NCBI): domain Eukaryota; phylum Oomycota; class Peronosporomycetes; order Pythiales; family Pythiaceae; genus Pythium; species Pythium brachiatum. Next base: position 6,839 of record JAADXI010001107.1, on the reverse strand, counting down.
GCCTGTCTTGTCGCCTGGAATCGCAGCGTTCACGAGCCATTTACCACACGCATACTGGTAAAAGTCGTCGCACGGCTTGGTGTTGCGGTCCATCATCTGGCGCACAGCCGTGGGCAGTTCGTTCCACACTTCATCGGCGTCTTCCTGGTTATTCGCCTGCGAATTTGAGCCGCTCTTGGCCACGATCAAGTACACTGTCAGCAGAAACAGAAAGCCCGCGGCCACCAGCGCCGTCACAGTGTACTGGCGGCGCTTCTGCTGAGAGAGCCGCTGGAACGCAGGCACGTCGCCCAGAATGCTCGCCACGTTATTGCCGCTGGACGACGAGCCGTTCAGCGGCATGTCGTCCGACATCTTGATGTCCATCTTGCTGAACTCCTCGTCGTCGCCGTTGCCATTGCCGCTGCGCATCATTTTTCCACGTGAATCGCAGCGCACACGCGTCTCTTGTGTGTGTTTCTCGTGCTGTGACCGCGTGGCCGTCGTCGATGCTGGGAGAATACAGCGAGTCCGAGGCAAATGCGCGTCCGAAGCTCTTCGTGGATGGGGATTTTTGTGGGCGCCGCTTCGAATATCGCAAGGTCGTTTCAACTGATCGTCCTAAAATAGTACCAGGTTGTACTGCAGCCAGTGTGCAACTCTAGTGATTAGTGAATTTACGTATATAGACGCAATGGCGGAGAATGAGGTGGTCGACGACGCTTCCAACTCAGGTTCATTCGTAAATTACGATGTTGAATCTCGCTCCTCATCCTGTATTCTCGCCGCTGATTGGTGCGTCAGCGGGTTCCGAGCTTTCTAGCCTACTCATAATTACAACAATGACCATAGTTGTCGTGCTCGAGCTGCAAAATACCACATTCAGGTGAGATTTCCGTAATTAACCTTCACCGACTAGATTCGTTGCGGGTTGATTATGAATCTTGGGCATCGAATCTTCGCTGGGTGAGGTTTCACACGAGCAGCTCCATTGCTGTTGCCGCTGCAGATGGCTCTGGGTCTCACCCTTGGATGGGTGAATGGGCGGTGAAGTAAGCACTGCATGCATTACGGTTTGTCACTGCACGTGAGCGTCTTCGTCTCCGTGCACTGGTATTCAGCTGTGCGGACCACCGAGGAGCTCATTCCAGAAATCACCACCCCGCACCTCCGCCTCTAATTCTACAGCGATGAAGTTCGGCAAGCGCATGCGCAGCCTCGCCACGCGCGGCTGGGAGGGCGACTACGTGGACTACAAGCAGCTCAAGAAGACCATCCGCACCCTCAGCGAGCAGCCCACGCAGCAGCCGCAGACAACTGAGGATGCCTCCACAGAGAATGAGGCAAGCAGCTCACCAAACGCGGCGTTCCAGGCTGAGCTGGAGCGGGAGATGGCGCGTGTGAACGCCGCCCACGCGAGAATCTACAGCGAGCTGTACGACCGAGAGCTGCGTGTGCTACGGGACGCGCTCGGCAACCGCTGGGTGCTGAGCACGTCGCAGGCGCGGTCGCTGCTCATCGGCGCGATCGAACTGTCGGAAAAGATCGACGCGTTCCGCAGATTCATTCTGCTCAACAGCCTCGCGATCGTCAAGATCACCAAGAAGTTTGACAAGATGTTCCCTGGCCATGAACTGCGCGACGTCGTGATGGAAGAGATGCTAAAGTCGCAGCCGTTCTACGACGGCGCATCCATGGACAAGCTGTGCTCGGCCACAGGCGAGCTCACGGACCGCGTGATGCTGTGCGTACTACCGGACGGCAACTTCCGCATCAGCGACCACAAGGTATCGTGTCCGATCTGCCTGCAAAGCGAAGTCAAGAGCGCCATCACGCTGTCGTGCAAGCACACGTTTTGCTGGACGTGTCTCTCCAAGGCCGCGCAGCACCGGTTCCATTCCTGTCCGATGTGCCGCAAGGAACAGTCGATCGACCCGCGGGACTACGCGGTGGACGGCCTGCTCATGCGCTTCAAGCGCGCCTACGCGTTCGTGGAAGACGCGCTGGACCGCGCGCCATTTGCTGCCAGCAGAATGCGCCAGATTCTGGTCGAAGGCTTTGACCTGGTGAACACGCATCTGAGCGAGATCGAAGCCAAGTACGCGGCGCTGTCGCCACGTCCGTCGCTCGTAGCTGCTGCCAGTGAGCGCCGCTTCTCACAGCCAGACTGTGAGTCGAAGCAAGCCAAGCTGCCCGCCCCTGTGGCCTCCTTTCCCACTGCCACCAATGAGTGTATTGAGCCAGTGACTGTGTTCACCAAGGGCGACGCCGTCGAAGTCCACTACAACGGCGAGTGGTACCCGGGCATGGTGCTCCACGAGAACGACGTGGACGCCACGACGTACTCGGTGCTCTGGTGGATGCAGGACCAGTCCCAGCGTCTTGGCCAGCGCATGCCACGCCACTTGCTGAGAGAACCAGTCTTCCCAGAGAAACACCCAAGCCAGTACGTGCTGCTGGACGCTGCTGCGGACGTATGGAAGACCGCCACGGAGTGGGCGTTGGCGCCTCTGCGACGCCTGAGGTCGCTCTCGCAGCTATCGGACACAAACAGCGCCCAGGGCAACTCGACGGCTGCGTGATAACCACAGTGTGGCTAGCCACCTATCTATCTCCCCCTATCTATCTATCTACCAGTAATTTACTTGTCGCCAACGCCTGTGAAGAATCTAGATCAGTACAGCATGTATTATCAATGCCTGCGGCAGTGCGGATACCCCACAGACGCTACTAAACCTTGTTTGTCCACGTCCCTGTCCGTCCATACTCACGAGCACCAGCGGCCAGCAATAGATCCTCATTATCACCCTTGGCTTTACTCGGCCTTCTGCTTGTCGCCTCCGCCGATCGCACCGGCGACCGCGGCCTTGAGCACAATGATGAACGGCTTGAGGACGTCGAACATGACCTTGCCGGTGGTGCCGGCGATCAGGATCATAAACACAAAGATCGCCCAGTACAAGTTGGTCAGCGTCGTGCTCACGTGCCTACAAGACAGATCAACAAACCAGTCAGTATGAGCCACCCACCATATACCCAGATAGAGAGAAGAGAGCAGGGAAACGTACTTGCAGTCGTAGAGTGGGATGTCGTAGCCAATGTTCTCGTAGCAGAACAGGTCCTGCGTGATGCGGAACGCCAGCAGCACAATGGCGATCACGCCCGGCACGAGGTAGAACTCCAGGTACTTGTATGGGTCCCGCTCGGCGTTCACTTCCGTGTAACGCGCGTGTTCCTTCTCGATCTCGTCCACAAGACGCTGGCGGAAGTTGAGGATCTGGCTGCGACGGCCCATCTTCGCGCCCGAGTCAAACACCACAACGGCACCTTCAAAGCACATCTCGTGGTGGGCCTCGAGCTCCTTCGGCGAGAGGTACTTGCACTTGGGGCCCACGACCTTCTCCATCTCCTTCTTGTAGATGTTCACCGCCTTGTCCTTCGTGTTGACGTTGTTGGCCTCAGCCGTCGCCTCCAGCAGCGTCTTGGCCTCTGGGAAGATCGTCGCCTCACGGAACAACGCAGCGTAGGTCTTAATGTACGTGAGCAGCTCGCGCGAGTTCAGTGGCATGCCGTGGATCTCCTTGGCTGCGAGGTGCTTGGGGTCAAAGATATCGTCCAGGTAGTTGGTCAGCAGCTCCAAGAAGCGGTTGTCGATGGCTGAGACCGAGCCGTCGTACTCGCGCTCCGTGACTTCGTGTCCTGGGTGCGGCAGCAAGAAACACTGCAAGTGCTCAAAGCACGAGTTGATCTGCTCGCGCGTGTTGGCCAGATCCGTCTGCTTGCGCGACGACAGCAGCTCCTTCATGTACTGTTTCATATCTGCGCGCTTCTCCTGCAGCGTCTGCTTGCGCGAAAAGTCCTGCCAGTCGCGCACCAAAAAGTCCAGGCGCTGGAACGGACGCGGCGTCTTGTCCTCGTCGTCCTCGTCGTGATCCGTCTCATCCTTGTCCTCCCCAACGCTCTTGGCAGAGATACTGGAGCTCGACTTCTGCAGGCTCTTGGTGGACACTGAGGACGCCTGCTTAGTCAGCTGTGGGATCGAGCTGTCGCCGCCGCCAAACATTGCCATACTAAAAGACACACACAACAACGTCAGTGACGCTTCCCAGTACGTTTCAACCGTGGGAAATTCGACGGACGCACCGCCCGTATTCCGTGAACAGCGCCAAGTGCTGGAGGTTATCTTCCTGCACGCGCTTGTCGACGTTATAGATCTGGTACGAACTCAGCAGCGTGCTGAGACCGAAGATACTCGCCGTGAGCATCTGCGAGGTCTCGGAATCAAACATTCCCTGCGTGTCCACCAAAAACACCGCAATGTCCTCGCCCGTCTCGCTCTTGCGGATAAACGGCGTCTCCCACATCCAGATACCCGTGGTGTTACGCTTGCGGCCGGCGCGCCACGAAAAGCCCTTCTCGCCGTGGGTCTGTTCCTGGTTTGAGTTGCCTTCGAGCTTGGCTTCACCTGAGCCTTCCAGACCAGCGTACGCCCACTTCTTCCAGTCCTCCGAGTCCTCCGGCACGCCCTTAGCGACATCCACCAGGCGCGTGGTGCTGCCGAAGCGCAAGTAGCGCAGGAACAAGTCCAGCACGAACGACTTGCCCGTGCGGAACGCGCCGACGACCGAGATGATCGCGACCTTCATGTCCTCGGGCACCTTGTCGAAGATCTCCTGCAGCGCCTTCGCGTCCAGCTCAAAGTTCGTGCCTTCCTCATTGATGCTCACAATCTACAGGCGTAGGAATGCGTAGCCATGTCCGTCAGTCGACTAGATCACTTCCTAATCGCGGTGGTTTTGCAGCGTAGCTATTCGTACCTGGCGGGCTTTTGCCACGGACTCAGGCGCCAGCGACGGCGTGGGAGTGAGCACCTTCGCAGGCACTGTGGCGTTGGCGGCAGGCGTGGCGTCTGGCATCTTCCGTGGGCGTGGGGGTGGCGTGTTCTTGCGTGGGGAAGGGAGGAGGGACTTTGTAGCTGCTCATCTCAGACGCGCTCGTTGAAAAACGTGAGACGCACGAAACAGACCGTACCGTGACTGTATTGGATAAGTACGATTCAGGTTCAACCGCCTGCCGGATTTCTCCTGTTAAGTTCGGTCGGGTGTTTCGTCATCGCATACTCGATAAGTGCGGGTTTTAGTACGTGTCACTGGAGGAAGGGAGTGGACTGTAACCTTTGAGGAGGTTACGCTTTTGGGCTCGTCCGACGATGAGACGACAAAGCCGGCACGCCACCTGGCTCAACAACTCACCGTATGATTTGACGCGGCAGTGACACATCGGAGCTGCTCGCAACAAATAGCTTTTTTCGACGCTCAAATCGTGACCATGCAAGCCAGCGTCGTGCGTGTCTTCTCTCCACTGTGCGTGTTTGGCTGGGTGGGTGGTCGTTGAAATTGATAATGAGCCAGTGATAATAGGATCAGTCCTGCCGATGATCTGGCAGTTTGGGGTGCCTGCCGCCAGTTGGCGTCGCCGAAGTCTCCACGGAAATGGATGAAGGAGGCAGACAGTGGCTTGGGTGGGTATGATACTGCACGAGTCGCGATCCAGACACTCGGGTCAACAGATTGTGTAGTACAGTGTGCAGTACAGCGCAGAGTGTAGCCCCACCTACTCTGTACTCGCGCAAGTTGTGAAGGCAGCAGAGAAGAAAGAGAAAGAGGTGAATTTGTCCAAGGTGCAAGTTGCTCAGCGTGGCGTTGTGTTGTGTTGTCGGTCCACGCAAGTGATTATTGATGGGAATCTTTTGACTGTGAATTTGGAACGGGAGATGGGGGAGAGTGGTGTGCTCAATCAGTCAGTGCTCAATCAGTCCAGACTCCGCCGCGGAGATCCGGACCAGATGTTTATTTCGACCAATCATACGAGTTTGTAGCTATTCATCAGCCAATCAAAACGTGTCGGCAGAGGTACCGTAACCCAGTCTGGGGGTACAGTCCACTGTTGTACCCCCTCTCCCCCCGATGGCGAGCGAGAGAGAGAGCGGCCTGTCCGACCACCGGCGCGGTCGCCATTGACTAGATCGCCATTGCTGGAACGAGCGGCCCATTCCCACCACCACCACCACGCATCGCTCCACGCTGCGTATCCCCAAAAGCGCACGTTGCGCCTGCGTCCTCCGCTCCTCATCTTCGTGAGAACAGCTATCCCACGTGATCCTCTCGCTGCTCACGTCCGCGCTATTTCGGTCGCGATCCTCCTGTAACTGGTGCAGCAACCGCATCGCCATCCGCGTACCGTATCCAGCAGATCCACACGCGTCGGTAGTGTCTCTCCGTGCCGTTGCCTGCCTGCCTCCCGTCTCACGGCCTCATTTAAATCCTCGGCTTCTCGTGCGATTACTATCCATTCTCCAAAGCCCCATCACGATGGCGAACTCCCGATCCCGCGCGGCGCTGTTGCTGCTGCTGCTGGTCGTAATCTCCTGCGTCTGCACCACGAGCGCGTCGTTTATCCGCGCGCGTCGCTTATCCCAAGAGGAAGTGAGCGAGGAACTCGTGCAGCTCATCAATGAGCGACGACGAGCCGACAACAGGGCGTCCGTCTGCACGAATGCGTAAGTGCTGTGGCTCTCAGCCGCCCACTCTTATAGTACCATCATACTAACCTGGTTATGGTGCTGTCCTTTCTCAGGAAATTGACCCAAGCCTCGCGTACAATGGCGGACGACATGGCCGACACCGACTACTTTGGTGGCACGGGCGACGACACTTCGAGCCCCGCAGAGCGCGTGAGCGGCCAGCGGTTCGTGTTCACGACGTTGACGGAAGACGTCGCGGCTGGCTACCAGACGGCGGCTGAGGCGCTGGAGGCGCTCATGTCGGTGCAGGAACACCGTGACAACATCCTGGGCGACT
>JAADXI010001106.1:0-11360 GCA_023337615.1 Pythium brachiatum | reverse complement strand
GGCTTGCCTGGGATCGGCTCTGGGGTCGTCGTTGGCTTGCCTGGGATCGGCTCTGGCGCTGGCGTAGTCGTTACAGGGGTAACGGTCGTTGGCGCTGGAGTTGGCGGCGATGTCGTGACTGGCGGAGCAGTGGTTGTTGGCACTGGTGTTGGTGGCGCGGTCGTGACTGGTGGGGCAGTCGTGACTGGAGGAGCTGTCGTCGTTGGCTCCGGAGTCGCCGTCGTTGGCTCTGGAGACGCCGTCGTTGGCGCTGGTGTGTCAATGGACGAGCCACACGCAACGGAGAGCTGAATGAGCTCCTGCAGCTCAGGGTAGCTCAGCAGATCGCGCGACACGGTAGTCTTGTCGAAGCCGCCGCTCGGGAACCAAATGAAGTCAGGGTGGTCGTGGATCGACGAGCCCACCCACTCACCACCGATGATCTCGTCCTCGTACGTGAGCTCGAGCAGGTACTCGTACTCCTTGACCCGGGTGAACTGTCCGATGCGGTCCGGCGACGCCAGCTCACCGTCCACGTATCCTTCTTCAATCCACGCCACACTCATACGAGTGTAGGTGAGCTTACGGGCGTGGATGTTGAACGCGTACGTGTAGTCCTCCGGGACCATTTCGACCTCGGTGACGACACCGTCAACATCCTGCTGGAACGTCCACGAAGGAACCTCACGCGACTCCAGGATCTCGTACGAACGGATCGGCTGGTTCCAAATCGCCTCCGTGTTGTCGTGCTCAATGACGATACCACGGCCGTGGGCACCAAGCACGTTCGTGAGCGCGAGGTGGAACAGACCAGGGCCAAGATCACGGCGCGTGTCGTCCTTGTAGCGGTTGTACGTGTCCACACCAGGGAGGTAGTTGGAGCCCGCAGCACCTTCGTAGCGCACACCGATATCCGTCGAGCCAGCGACGCCGTCGTCGTAGAACTGCGAGATCAGACCCTTGATATCGAATGGCTGGAACGTCACGCCATTCTTAGTGACTGGGCAACGCGGTTCAGGCTCGCTCAGCGCAGCCACAGCCCAGGCGTGGCAGATACCGTACCAGCCAGGCAGACACACACCGCGCGCCTCACCGTGACGCTTCGCACACGACACGCCATTGTCCCCACCGCCTGGGCGACACTCGGACGTGTCCGCACACGACAGCTCGTACGGGTAACGGTCGACACCACTGTGGAGCGAGACCAAGTCGGCGATCTGCTGGGCGTCCTTGCCATACGCCGCAGCGTACTTCTCCACCGGACTCATCGAGTCAGGGCCCTGCCAACGGAAGTTGATACCATCGGCCGTGCTCGCCCAATAGTTACCTGGCCACGGCGTCGTGGCCATACTCGCACTGCGGTAGGTGTCGTACAGCGTCGTGGCGACGATCTCGGCCTGCGCAACTTTCACCACATCGGTGAGGAAGTAGTTGATCTTGTCAAGGTCCGTGTATCCATCGTCCCATGGCGTCGGAAACGTCTCGAGCAGTCGGGAGTCGCCGGCCGCCGTGTGGACTTGACCGGCACCAGCGTCCGCAGAGTCTGGGATACCGGCAATCTCTTCGGTGCCCGTGATGTTGGACGCGGTCTTGATGATCGGCTCGACCATGTAGCGGCCGGGCTTACCACCGAACGCCGGGTGGTTCTCGTTGATCTTAGAGCCGACCCAGAGCGGCGACACTGGAAGCAGCTCCATGGGCGCGGCCGCGACCGGGTCGAGCGCCGCGAGCGCGCAGACGGCGAGCGCGAACGCATACTGGTACTTGTAGCCCGCGAGCTTGGACGGCGTGGCCACCATCGTTGTCGACGGGACGGGTCTTGTCTCACTGGGTTCTTTCGGGGACCGAAAGAGTGAGGAAGCTCCGCTGTATTCGCTGCTGCTCGCACTCACAGTCGCACTTCTGGTTGAGGAAGCGAGACAACGAGAGCAAGAACAGAAGCAAATCGGAAAGTGACGACGGACGGGAGCCGCACGCTGCCGCAACGCCGCCGCTGTTCCGAAAAGCTTGAAGGCCCTCGGTCGCTCCCTCTTGCGGAAGCTCCCGCTTGCGGAGACCAACACACGGCGTCACATTCCAGCTCAGAATCGCGGGTGTTTTCGTTGACCGCCAGAGTGGACTGGACGGGTGCGGCCCGGTTCTGTTCAACAGAATCTGTTGTGAGCTCTCCAGCCCAAAAGATCCAGCTGTCCAGCAAAGTGGCGGTTTCAGGCGTATCTTCTGTGTGACTCACGGTCCCAGCTGACATGTGCTGTCCGTTCTATGAGATAAAAGGTGATGCCTCGTCCGCCAGCTGGTCACTGATGGAACGGTCGTCGTGTCGTGATGGATGAACAGCGCACCTGGCTCAGTGAGCTCTTCCGTCGCAGAATCACAATGACTTTGCAGAATGGAATGGAAGGGGCTTCCCAGTTCACAGTCACTTCGCACAGGAGAATCTCGACGAATCGACTTGGATTCCAGCTTGGCAAGTTCCATACAGATACTAGAAGTGTCGGCAGCGTGAGGATTCGAATCGCATCCATGCTGGCATTTCATTTGAGGCTCCAGCTTCCAAAGGCTTGAGCAGCGGTGGTAGCCTGCGTACTGTTCTCTACAGTAACGTTAGTTGTGAATCCACTGGGAAAAACGCGATGCAGGGGCTAGGAATTCCATTGGAAGTGTCGTCGGAGCGTCGGAAGGTGGCCCGCCCCGCATGATGGAAGGTGCCACGACACTGATCGATGAGTCTAAATGCAGGGCTGCTTGTCATCTTGGATGGACGAGTCCAAGGTGAAGTTGCGGGGAAATATGGGGAGATCAGGCTCTGATGCAGCCGAGTTTTGGCTGTCGTCGACAGTACGGTAAGTGTAATCGCTCACCACACCCGGGCTGGCAATCCAGATCGTCTGCAATTGGCTGGATTTTGCAGTAAGGTTAGGTGGACCGATGCAGCCTCGGCATTCGCGACCCATCCTGGTGCGAGAACGTAAGCCCACGCCAGGCGTTTTCAGCGACGGATACAGCAGCCGTCAGATGCCGAAGCGTTCAGAACAGCATGACAGCTCTCGACTCGTGACATCAACGCGCCGTTCCCCGTCCGGGCCATGCGCCGCGATCCCAGAGGCGAGAGAGTGGTGTCAGGAATGGAAACGAACTGGACGATCTGTTGTCTGACAACATGTCAGGATCGGTGGGGGCCCCACTGGGGGCTGCACGCACTCAGGAGCTGTGGTTCTTTGTGGGATCCGCTGCACACTGTGGGAACTGTAAACCCACAGGGCCAAACCCACGAGAACAAACTGCGTCACAGTGCAACGGGCTCATCGTCACACACGCAGCAGAACTGGGCATTCGATGTTCTTCCTCAAGTGGGTGCCGTGTCAAAAGCGGCCCGTCGCTGTCTATGCTCGTTGTCGAGAAACTGACTGCGGTCCGCCAGCTGGGGAGCTTCAATCTTGTGGACTTGAAACTGCAACTCACAAGATCAGATCTAATTCTAGTTGTCCACAGTGCCACGTCAGTCAAACGAGGGTATGTGGTCGCCACTCTAGTTCACCTATCTTAGTGGGTTTTGCGGGTCCGTCTTGGGTCTGAACCCGCTGATTGACCTGGGTCGGGTCACCAGCAAAATGGCGCCAAGAACCCATGGGCGGGGCTTCAAATTTGGCGCGACCGCAACAGCTGCCCACACGAGCAGCTCCACCACCTTCCTTCATCTCCATCGACTAGAACCAACGCACCAGAGCACCACCGCGACGAAGGAACGACGATGTTGTGGGTCGATAAGTACCGCCCGACGTCTCTCGAGGAGCTGGACTACCACCCGGAGGTGACCAAGCGTCTGAAGAACCTCGCGAGCTCGAATGACCTGCCGCATCTGCTGGTGTACGGGCCGTCAGGCGCCGGCAAGAAGACGCGCGTGATGGCGATGCTGCGCGAGCTGTACGGCGACGGCGCGCTCAAAGTGCGACTGGAGCACAAGTCCTTCACGGTACGAATAGCTGTGTGTAAGAGGAGGGGTCCTGTGGGAGGAGATTGGCTTATTGGTGGCGCGACTTGTAGCAATCAGGACGATCGACCAAGGTGGAGATCACGACGGTCGCGAGCAACTACCACATCGAGATGAACCCGTCGGATGTGGGCAACAACGACCGCCTGGTCGTCCAGGAAGTGCTCAAGGAGATCGCGCAGTACCACTTGGCGGATTCGAACTCGAAGCGCGGCTTCAAAGGTGCGTTTTTAATCAGTGGAACTGATGCCAGGTGTGTATAACGGGTGTGCTGACGGATCTCCAGTCGTGCTGCTGATGGAGGTGGATCGTCTGAGCAAGAACGCGCAGCACGCGCTGCGTCGCACGATGGAGAAGTACACTGCGACGTGTCGTCTCATTCTGTGCTGCAACAACCCATCGAAGGTCATTGATCCACTGCGGAGTCGTTGCCTCGGTATCCGCGTTGGCGCGCCTACCACCGATGAGGTACGCGTGCGTTGACTTCTATGGCAAAGGCGTTTGGTTGATTCTCATTGCTCATGTGCCTGTAGATCTGCAACATTCTTCAGGGCGTTTGCCAGAAGGAAGGCCTTACGTACTGTGCGCCGTTGGGCCAAGATATCGCCCAGAAGAGCGAGCGCAACCTGCGACGAGCAGTGCTCATGCTGGAGACTTGCCGCGTCCAGAGGTACGTCACGTGCATGTACAGTATCCATCTCCACCCACATACTTACGTACGCTCTCCTGTGTGCAGTTACCCCTTCTCCCCAGACCAGCAGATCCAGTTGCCCGCGTGGGAGGACTACGTGTGCTCCCTCGCCAAGGTCGTGCTGCAGGAACAGTCCCCCGCTGGGTACGTCGTTCTGCTGTGTTTTAGGTGCGCACAGTGAAGAAACTAACGGCTCTATCTTTGCTACTACTATACAGCCTGCTCAAGTCCCGTGACATGATCTACGAGCTACTGTCCAACTGCATCCCGTCGGAAGTGATCCTTCGCGTAAGTGGCGTGCTGCCTGGAGTTGGAGATACCCTGGGGGCATTTTGGCTAATTGAATATGGTTCCTATCACAGGTTCTGTGCCGTGAACTCATGAGCCGTCTAGACGACGACCTCAAGCACGAGCTGATCCAGTGGGCGGCGTACTACGAGCACCGCATGCAGCGTGGCTCCAAGGACATCTTCCACTTCGAGGCCTTCATCGCTAAGTTCATGACGCTGTACAAGAAGTTCCTGTTGGAGCTGTACATGTAATTTCCGTCAACCGACTGGTCTAAAATCGTAATTTTCTTCACTTAAGCAGTCTATTTTCGTGGGTTTACATATTCAGTGAACCCATATCGATTGGCCATTATCGACGACAGTAATGGCAAGGGCATCCGCGGTGTCGTCCACGTCCGCGTGGAAGCTGCAGCTCGTTGCGCGCGTGGATGCGTTTCGCACGTGCCTCGCTCAGGACGACCACGACAGCGTCCACTGCGCGACCAGCTCCGCGCAACTGCGGTCGGAATTCGACGAGCTGAGCAATCGGGAGCTTGAAGCCGTTGCCACGTCGCCGTCACCGGACACTCACCTGGACAGGTTCGATTGCAGAATCCAATGCGCATACACGATACCTGTTCATTGTACAGGACTTTAAACATGCTGTCTATGGGCTCAGATACAAGAAGTGGAAGCTCGATGACGCCAAGATCGAGGAGCTCACGTCGGTCCGAGTAGATTCAGCTGCGCAGCTTTCGGCGAGCAGCTCTGGCCACGCGAGTGCTGCAGTTGAAGCTGTGGACGGTCACGTGGCAGACACGAATTTCTTTGCTCGTGGCAAACGCGGTGTGCTTTTCGCGGGGTTCTTACGTGGAAGAGCGGAGCAAGTCGTCGTCAAGTTCGCTGGGGATCCGAGAGCGTCGACGAGCTCCACGGCAGCAGGCTGCTGGGTAGAGACTGAGGCCAAGTGGATTCGCATCATGAACCGCGTTGGGATCGGGGCTCGACTGGAGGCCTTTGGCACTGGCTGGCTCATCTGCGAGCGTCTAGAAGGCAAGAACATCGTCGAGTTCCTCTCGTCCTCAGCGACTCACTTGACCGCTCGCTGGGCTCTACGAGAAATCCTGTGCCAGGTGAGACCATACCAACTATTACATGATAGCTTTTGTAAAGCTGACGTCTTTGTGTTGAACAGTGTTTCACGATGGACACCATGGGCATTAACAAGGAAGAGATGACACATCCAACACGGCATATCATCATCCACTCCGTCCCACACGCGACCTCACCGTCGCAACGGAGATGGAGGTGTACGTTTATCGATTTTGAAAAGTGCTCCTACACCAAGAAGCCGAAGAACGTGACCCAGGTCTGCCAGGTGAGCAAAGCCCATTCCTTCCTTCACTCGTTTTTCTCCAGCCCAGGATACAGTGTGCTAACAGTAGAGTGGCTGATTTTTGTGGTTTGCCTCACCAGTTCATCAGCTCGCCTCGCATGACTGCTCTCTTCCAGGCTCAGGGTGTGACGTGGGATATCCAGTCACTGCGTCTCCACACGAAGAGATACAAGCTCAGTGTGTGCAGTGAGACCTTTGGGGCGTTGCTCGATGTCTTTGGAGTCTGAATTTGAATAGAACCCCATGGGGTATAAACCTCCGACATGCATGTTGTTCATCCCATTCATCATCAGGACATGAGCCGCCACCAGCGCAGTTGGCGGGCGTTCGTGGAGCGCGCGCTTCAGTTCAGCGACTACGAGCAGCTCTACTACGGCGTCTGCTTCATCAGCAAGAGCGGGAGCATCGACTACGAGACTGGATGCTTCCAGAACCAGCACGTTATCATCGGAAACGATGAGCCTTCGTCCTTCGATCCCTCTCAGTTCAGCCGCGCCTTTGATCAGCTCACGCGCATCGCCATGCTCGAAGAGAAGCAGCGCGTCGACTACAACAGCAGCACGCATACGCCATCTATGACCGCCGTGCCTTCTATCCATCTCGGATCGCTCACGCTCCAAGTCGTGTCCGCCAATTTCGCGTCGCTCTCGGCGGTGGCGAGCGCCAAGAGCTACGGTCTGACGGCGCAGCGCTTCCCATTCGGGATCCTGGTGGTCGTCTTCCGCCACCCGCACACCATTGAGGATGTCGTCCACATAGTAGACCGCTGCTGTGCAGCTTTTCGACAATAGACCCCCCCCCGTATCTTCTCATGGAGCGGCGCTTTCCATTCCATTGCCGCCTTTTTCCATCGGACTCCCGCCACATTTGATTTGCGAGCCACCATTTGTGAGTCACATTTCTATCTTCATTTCAACCAATCCGATCGCGTCCTCAGATATTTCTAGGATATTCATTGGCTGTAACAGAAACGAGTCGTCCTGGAACAAACATCAAGGTTGGTTTCCATCCACATCGGAACCTGAAGTTGGTTCTGTCAACTGCATTTTCGAGCCGACTGACTCCTTCCTGGCCCGCCCGCTCAACACCGACACCCACTACAGCCACCATGTACTTCTGCGCAGCGTGTAACTTGTACGTGCGCGAGACCAGCGTGAGCGACCACGACCAGTCCACGGTGCACATGCTATCTACGACACGCGCGCCAACTCTCCGCAAAGGTATGGAACTGTCCTGCATTTCGGTTCCCACACAGAACAATCGTTCTCTAACTTCTGCTCCGTTCTCTTTTTCGTTCTGGATGTGTGTACTTTCTCACAGTGTGGCTGCCGGAAACCAACCGTGGTTACCAATTGCTCATGGGCATGGGCTGGAAGGAAGACTCCGGACTCGGTCCCAAGGGCGACGGCCGTGTCGAACCGATCGCTACGGTGCTCAAGAACGACCGCGCAGGACTCGGCATGCCGCACAAGCCCGCACGTGTCACGCATTTCCCACCACCGGACGCTGCAGAGAAGGCCCGGCGCCAAGCGGAGCGCCGCGCTCGCAAGCGCAAGGACCAGCCGGAGGATCTGGAGATCGCCGACCCACATAACGCCACGACGGCGCAGCGCAAGCTACTCAAAGTTCAAGAGCAGAAGCGTGACAGGGACATCGCGATGGAGCTCTACTCTCCTGACTCGCTGGAGGGATACGAAGCGTACTTGCGGTAGGGAAGTCGTATGACAGAAATCCAGATTTTGCTATTTATTGCGTTCGAGAGCGACTTCAGTGTCACTTCAATCTACAGTTTAGCCACAGGACTGGGTACGTCGGTAACGCTGGAGTGGTTGTTGGCCTCCGTGATACGCTTGATGTGCGCAATGAGCTCGTGTTTGCTAGCCACGTTGTCACCCATGACAGCGAACAGAATGTCTTCGTGGGTACAACCTGGCAGCTCAATGTACTCGACGTCGTGCTGCGATTGACGCTGAAAAAGACCAGATATTTCGTCAGGAGGGGTCTCAAGGGAACGCTGATACAACGATATGTTTCAAAGACGCACCAGATTTTCAGCAAGCTTTTTGGAGGAAGCGTCAGGCACCACTTCATCGCCGCTGCCGTGGATGATGTGGAAGCGAGGCAACGTGACATCTACGGCATCCATTTCGAACGTCAGACACAGGAAGGAGACTGCCACAAGTTCAGACGCAATACAAACCCTTCGCGTAAATGTTCGTGAAGAGTTTGGTTGGGCTCGACTCATCAAACTTGGACACTCCGAGCATCGCGGGCTTCATGGTCGAGATCTCATGGACCCCGTCGATGGGTCCGACATTGCGGTTGCTTTCGTACTCGTAGTGATCCGTGATGTCGTAAGGACCCGCGAGGCCAATGAAACCCTTGATGTGGTCGTGCACAGGCTGCTGATGAGTTGTGGAACCATCGACTGTCTTCATTGCGGACTGTGCGAGTGCCAAAGCACTGACGTGCGCGCCGGATGAGTGGCCCGACAAGAAAATACGACTGCGATCACCGCCGTAGCTCTCAGCGTGTTCGGCAATCCACTGGATCTAGATGTCCAGACAATCATTAGCACATAGAGCAACAACAGCAACATACAGCCATCACGGACCGCATCTGCAACATCCTTCGCTTGGTCCTGCACGGAGCCTGTCGGGTATGTTCTGTAGTTGATCACGCCGACAAGGAAGCCGTGCTTGGCGAGGTACTGGCCCACGAGTCCGTACTGCCACTTATGGCCGTAGGACCACGCGCCGCCGTGGACAAACAAAATCACGGGCTTGCGCTGCTGGGCTGGAAGCTGCGTATCGACGCCATACACGTCGATGGTGTTGCGTGGGTGCTTTCCGTACGTGAGATTCGACACCACATTGCTTCGCTGCCACACCAGTAGTCGCGCAATGCGCACAGCCAACACAGGCTTGACCAATGGGATCAGATACTCCATGGCGGCGATGAGCTGCGAGAAGAATGTGTAGCGGACGACTCCCTTGAGCAGCGCCCAACGCGAGCCAGTACCGGCCTGGAACTCTGGCTGCAGCCGCAGCTGGAGATGGTTTTCCTGGACGGAGCGTACCGTCTTGCGCGCGTACCAGACCAGCGCAAGCGCCGCGCAGAAGCGCTGCATGCGGCGGCGCACGGCCGCGTCCAGCGCAGGCAGCGGCAGCACCATCGTGGACGTCGACACGTCAAAGACACCTTCGATCGAGCGGCTGATTGCTCGCAATCTGCCGAAATTCATCGTAGGCCAGTGTTGACGTCACCATACTAGCCCATACTAATGTGCGTCCTTTCCAGAAGCTAAGCTAGCCTAGCACGGGTTGGCATTCACCTCTCGTCAGCCGCCAGCGGGTTCACTCGAACCCATCGCTGCCACGGTGGCGCCGACGACTCCGCGACGAAATGGAACTCGCGCGCAATGGAACGGAGAAGCGGTGCATGCATTGACGCAGGCGCGAACCTTCTATCCTGTGCATTGCCTGCGCGAGCGTAGTAGCTACTGTAGTAACAGGCTATTATCCGGAGCTGAACCCAACGCCACCCAATCTCCTCGACCGAGCAGCTCCAATCTCCCACACTCTCGAATTGAGCCGCAACGCCACTGAGTCAAGAATCACCATGGATACCGCGCCGCTTCTCCGCGGACCAACCAAGTACGGAGCTGTAGCTGAAGACGCTAAGAAACCCCGGGGGCTGGGCCACACGTGGCCCACCCAGACCAAGGGACTCGGTGCGCGCGTGCTGTTCACATGGATCACACCGCTCATGGAGCTCGGCGCTCAGCGTCCGCTAGAGCAAGACGACCTGTACCAGCTAGACCCAGCCAACCGCGCAGAGATCGTCGGCCACGCCTTCCATCAGCACTGGCTCCGTGAGCTACAGCTCCGCCCAGCCAAGCCCAGTCTCACGCGCGTGCTCGCACACACGTTCGGCCCAGAGGTGCTCGTGGAGGCCGTGCTCAAATTTGGCCAGGACTCGCTCCAGTTCGTCGGGCCCATCATGATCAAGTATTTTGTTGCGTACCTGAAGGATCCAGCAGCTCCGCTCTCGCAAGGTCTCACGTACACGCTGGTCATCTTCGTCGTGGGTCTCGTGCAGTCGTTCACACTGCGAAACTACTCGTTCTTGTGCTTCCAGACGGGTCTGCGCGTGCGCAGCGCCGTGTCTACAGCGGTGTTTCGCAAGTCGCTTGTGCTGTCGGCGTCTGCGCGACAGCGGAAGACCGCGGGCGAGATCACCAACCTCATCTCTGTTGATGTCCAGCGTCTCCAGGACCTCGCCAACCAGATCAACACGCTGTGGTTCTCACTCTTCCAGATCGTGGTCGCGTGTGCTTTGCTGTGGAATGAACTGGGCGTCTCGACACTTGCTGGCGTCGCCGTGATTCTGCTGATGGTGCCAGTGACGACTGCTATCTCCAAGCTGATGCGTCGTGTGCAGATGAGTCTCATGAAGGTCAAGGACGAGCGGATCAAGAGCTGCCACGAAGTGCTCTCGGGCATCAAGGCGATCAAGCTGCAGGCCTGGGAGAACTCGTTCACGAACCGTGTGATGGGCTTCCGTCACCAGGAGCTGGCTCAGCTTAAGTCGTACATCCATGCGCGCAGTGTAGCGACAACGATCTTCTCCATGGTCCCGTCGCTCGTGACCGTGGCCTCGTTCCTGTGCTACGTGTTATTGGGCAACACACTGGATGTTGGTACGGCCCTGTCGAGTATGGCGCTGTTCGGAATCCTCCGCTTTCCACTAACGTCGATCCCGATGATGA
The DNA here is from genome assembly GCA_023337615.1 of Pythium brachiatum. Lineage (NCBI taxonomy): Eukaryota > Oomycota > Peronosporomycetes > Pythiales > Pythiaceae > Pythium > Pythium brachiatum. The sequence goes on along the minus strand of JAADXI010001106.1, from coordinate 263 downwards.
TCAACTCGGTCGTCGAGGCGAGCGTGAGTGTGGAGCGTCTGCGCGACTATTTCACGGAGGAGGAGCGTGTCAAGGTCGGCACTGGTGACCTGAAGGAGGTGGGCGTCAAGCTCGTTAACGCAGATTTCTCGTGGGAGACTGCGGCGCCGCCTGCCTCTCCTGACGCTGTGATCGACGAGGACGCGTCGTTCGTCGAGTCGTCGGTCAGCAGCAAGATGGAGTTGATGGACCCGACGATCCTGCGCAACGTGAACCTGTCGGCC
>JAADXI010001105.1:0-11367 GCA_023337615.1 Pythium brachiatum | reverse complement strand
GGCCAAGACCAAGACCAAGACCAAGACCAAGACCAAGACCAAGACCAAGACCAAGACCAAGACACCAATCATGGCGACAAATCCGATCGAGCCCGACCAGCAGTGGGAGCACAAGTTCGCCGAGGTCCAGAATGGCGTCACGCTGCACTACATCGACGTCGGTCCTCGCGACGCTACGCCGCTCGTGCTGCTCCATGGCTGGCCGGATCTCTGGTTCGCGTGGCGCCACCAGATCGGGCCTCTCTCGGAGAAGTACCGCGTGATTGTACCGGACAACCGCGGCCACGGCCAGAGCTACGCGCCCAAAGAGGCCAGCAACTACGGCATGAAGGCCATCGCTGATGATATCATGAGTCTACTCGACATCCTGGAGATCCCCAAGGCGGTGTTCATCGGCCACGACTGGGGAGGAGCGCTTGTGTGGCGGCTGTGTCTGTACCACCCGACGCGTGTCCAGGCTGTGTGTGGCATCCTCACGCCGTACATGCCTCCTGCGAAGGAGTATGTGGACCTGGACACGATGGTGAAGGCGAGCCCATCGCTTGGCTACATGAAGATGCTCTCGCAAGGAGAGCTTGTCGCCAAGCTGCTGGACCAAGCACCACGCCGTGTCTTCAAGCTCATGTTCCGTCGCCACACGGAGTCGTCAGGTGATGTCTCTCTTGCAGATGCCATGAAGAACCTTGTGGCTGTCGACCATCCAATGTACACTGTCCACTCGGATCTGCTCACGGACGATGAGATGGATGTGTACGAGCGTGAGTACAAACGCACCGGCTTCCAGTCGACGCTCCATTGGTACGGCACGCGCGAGATCGACTTTGAGACCGAGCGTGAACTGCCAATGTTCATCCAGCACAAGGCGCTGTACATCGGCGCGCGGAACGACCGCATTCTCAAGCCCGAGATGGCGGCGCACATGCCTCAGCTCATGCCGAACCTCGAGATCACAGTCATTGAGGACGCTGGCCACTGGGTGCTGTGGGAGCAACGCGAGAAGGTGAACGAGACGCTGCTCAACTGGCTCGCCAACCTCGAGTAGGTCTTCAACGTGCGGCTAACACACGTTATCGATGCGAACAAGGTCGTGCGTTGGTTCAATACATCAAAAACTATCCATGACGAAGAGGGTACAGTAGTGGATGGGGGGATCGCGTATGCGATCCATTCAGACCCCGAACGGATTTCGCTTTTTGTTTGCTGGTAACGGATACTACTACATAGTACTTCAGTACAACAAAGCTCGGGGTCGGAGTTTGCCATTGTGTGCTAATTTTGGCTCTCACGATGCATCAGTTCGCAAGAAACAGAGCGAATGCAGCAGAGCCGCCGAGTGGGCACAAGACATCGCTAATGTTATCTTTGGAAGCGCCCCAGAACACTAATTCCTCATCCACCTCCGGTCCTCCCATGCATCAACTAACTGCCGTCCGGAGCTCCAGGGCATCGCCTCACTTAGCTTTGCAGTGGTTGGCCTGATCAACACGATGCGCCTACGCCATTCGCGTGTATCGCTGGTGACGCTCTTGTGGCTTTGTGCGCTGGCCTCCACACACGCTGCAGTGGTATACATCTCGCCCTCGGGCGTTGACCAGAGTTCATGCGGCCTGGCGCAGCAGACAGCGTGCGCCTCTCTGGGTTATACGATCAAGACCATCGCCACAGCTTCTCTGAATACGATCGAACTCGCCAGTGGCACGTACGAAGAAACCGGCAATGTGATCGATTTCGGCACGGGGCACATCGCGTTGGACCTCACGATCCAAGCAGCTCCAGGCGCGTCAGTGACGATCGATCGAATGTACTCAGGGCGGCTTTTTACATTCTCCAGTGGCACCAAGACACTGGTGTTTGATCGCTTGCGATTCATTCGCGGTGGCTGGCAAGACACGACGATTGCCACCGACTACTCGGGCAGCTTCATGCGGTTTGTGAGCTCGGACGGCACGCAGAGTATCACCTTTCAGAGCTGCGTCTTCGAGCAGCACCGCAATCCAGCACGAGGCTACTCTGGTCGCGCCTCTGTTGCCGTGGTCGCGGCCGGATCGCCCCGATTCCTGGACTGCCACTTTAACGATAACTGGGGCGGTGTCGCCGGCACGATGTACATCAACGGAGACGCGTCGCCCGTGTTTGAACGCTGCACGTTCGAAAACTCGGGCTGCTTGAACGATGGGTGGGGAGGCGTGATGGTCCCGGAAGGACAGAGCGCGCCCGTGTGGAAGAACTGCGTGTTCCGCAACAATACCTGCGACTATGGCGGTGCGATCGACGACGGCGGCACGGCTTCGCCTCGCTTTGAGAGCTGTACGTTCGAAAACAACTTTGGCCGTGGCCTTGGCGGCGCGTATTACGGCTTTGGCGACACCACGACCAAGTTTATTGGCTGCGATTTCACGGGCAATCGCGTCTCCAAGGGCGGCAACGGCCAGGACTTTTATCTGTCCAGCTCCGTATTCGTGACGTTCGACTCGTGTACGTTCGACTCTGGCCCGGACCCGGTCTCCGTCGCGGACGGTGCGAGTGGAAACGTCAGAGACAACAGCACGCTGGTGATGACCAAATCAAGTGTGAAGGGATACCGTGCTGCTCAGGGCGTGTTCTTGATCAGTATCGACTCGCGCGCGTCGTTTGAATCCACGGTGTTTCAGGATAACAATTGCGTCCGCGGTGGCGTGATCTACGCCGAGCGGCCCGTGACGATCAAGAGCTGCACGTTCCTGCGCAACACCGCGACGGAAGGTGGTGCAGTGCTGCTGGGCTATCGCCTGCCGCTCGAGTACACAATCGAAGACACGAAATTCGAAGACAATATCGCCAAGAACAGTGGCGGAGCTATCAGGATCATTGGCCCCACAGTCGTCAAGATACGAGACTCGACGTTCACCAACAACACTGCGCAAGGCACCGGCGGCGGAGCGATCTACGTGGCGGCTGACGCGGAGCTGACAGTGGCGACGTCCGAGTTCATCAACAATAGTGCCAACGTCGGCGGCGCAATCTGGGCAGAAGGGAAGCTGACGCTAAGCGGAACATCCTTTGTGAAGAACGCACTGCTCACGACTAATAGCGACGGCCAAGCGGACTCGTGCAGCGTCGCAGCAGGCACTGGTGGTGCTATTTACTCGGCTCTTCCGAGTCTGTTGTCTCAAACGACGCCGGAGGGCGATTGTGCGATTCTCGGCCAGTATCTCAAACTCACAACGCTCACATTTGACGAAAACACAGCCGGACCAGGAGGAGGCGGTGCGATCTTCGTTGATAAGGGCGTTCCAGCCTGCGTCAATACCAGCAGTGATTTTTGTGTGGACTGTACGTTCACGAAGAATATCGCTGAGTACGGGGCTAATATCGCAACGATTGCACGTGCCCTCAAGCTCAAGAACGCGACTACGACGAGTCACCTCTCGTGGGAATTGATGGCGCCTGTCGATCTCGTAGTCGGCGCGGTGGACTTTCTCGGCCAGGAGCTGGTCGGTGCCCATGCGCCACTAGTATTGAAGGTCTCACTTGGACCGCGGACTCCACTTCCTGATGGGAGCTCGCTGACGGTGAGCTTGACGACCTCTCCGACACGTGTGATACGGAATGGAGACGCCCTGTTCAAGTCGCTGCAGCTACAGAAGCCTTCGGCCTCGCTTAACAACGTCGACCAGCCACTCAACCTGACGTTCTCGAGTGACTTGACCGTCGCTGGTGGTGGATTTATGGGTCTCACAGTGCCAATCACGCTGCTCAAGTGTGCGAACGAGAAAGGATTGATCCGCTCGGACGGCAAGTGCCTCGTGGAAGCCTCGGGTGATCGCCAGAAACTGATCGCAGCGATCGTGTTCTCGCTTGTGCTGGGCGGGGGCTTTGCTTTCGGTTTCTATTGGTCCTACAAGCACTCGGCGCGTGTATTGGAGACTTTGCATCGGCTGGTGACTGGCGTTGGCGCATCAATCATTCGATTGGCGTTTGAACTGCTCGATGTGATCTCGGACGTCCAAGCGCTCATCAACTTGTTCGTGTTCGACGCGAATCTGAGCAACTTGGTGTTTGTGCGGGCCGCGTACATCACGCTGTTTGCGATTTCGCTGCCGCCGTCAGTCGCTGTGATGAAGGCGACGCTGGAAAACGTGCTGTTCCAGTGGCGGCGGATGCATCACCAGCACCACCGCGTTCACCACGGACAGACAGAGTCGCCTGCGCACCCGAAAGCACCGCCGACTGTCTCTGAATTAGAACATTCAGAGGAAGAAGTCCCCACTGGCCCCACGTTGACTCCCGTCACACCGCTGATGCCAGTCTCTCCAACGAAATCCGGTAGTGCCAGTGCTCGTTGGAATATGCAAGCCGTGCAAGCCCACCTCACGCGCCAGATTTCCGTGCTGCAGAGCGATCTGGAACACCACCAGGCGCGGTCCAAGTACATGCAACGCGTGCTCGTGCGGCTACTCACTGAGGACATCTTGCTGTTTGTATTCAACTTGTATATCTACTGGCACAACCAGAGCGACAGCGTGTTCCTCCAGTCACGGTTCCGCTCGTCGCTCGAGTTTTCGATCCTCATGAGTGCGATGCACTTTGGCGCGCAGGTCCAAAACGTGGTGCTGTGGCTCCACATGAACAAAGTCGGCGAGATCAAGCGCCAGCTCCAAGCATTGGAGACCTTGCGCGCCAAGTAGACATGCAAAAAATATGTATTATATTATGTATCTAGAAAAGCAAGGCGGAATGAAGGGGGCCCGCTACTCGATTCGCAGCTCTTTGTCGTTGCCCAGAAGCGACTTGATGTGAGTCGGCCCGTGTTGGACGCATCGACCAACAGCATTTTACCCAGCGGTCCGTCCGAAACCACTCGAAGCTACCTGGTGAAGATGCTGGTCTTGGTTGCCAGCGCGGATTTTGGTTCGCTCGTCCAGCTAAGTAGAAGTAGCATGAACTGAAGACCGATGTCCTGCTGGCTGGGTTCCATCTCCCGATGGCCACTCACGGCGGAGCCTTTGCTCAACTGAAACAATCCCGTACCCATGGCATGGGGGATCGTGAATCGGAACCGCAGAACTTCTTGACAAGCAGGCGTACTACTGCCTATTTCAGTCGAGCCTCTACTTCTGATGGGCTGAATGGACCCGCATTGGTTCGAGTGGCTAACTTCATTACGTAGTAGGCGTTTGGCTCAACGATTGCCCGCTTCAAATCTGCCGTGGCCTCGGCAAGGAAGTGCGGAGAATAATAGAATGACGGGTACCGATCGTTCGGTAGATCTCATTTTTAGAATCGATTTATAATACGGTGCGTAGTATAGCACATCTGGGACGAACGCCTCCTTGTGGTCCAAGTACAGTACTACCTTACATGCATGCTCCAATCAGTCAACTAATCATGCCCCTAAAGGTCTCATTATTCGATTCGAAGCTGTTTTTCGTTGCCCACGTGTGGTTTCGGACGGACCCCTGGGCAAATTGCTGTTGGTTGATGCTTCTAATACGGGCAGCCTTGTGACAAACAAAGAAACCGGCGCGCGAGTACGAAGTGATCGATGCACTGTCCACGATGTCAATTCTCGACATCAAGTGGCTTCAAGCCGTCGGCTGAAGATGCTGATTTTGGCCGTCAGTGTGGTCTTAGGTGCCTGCTCTTTGTGAGCATTCTGGATCGATGGAGGTCCTGGTGCTTGACTTGTATCGTCTGAGCTTGGCACGACGTACTTACTCACCGCAGAACCGTTGCTTGTATCAAACAGGCCCATCCCCAACGCGTGGGGTACTGTGAATCGAAACAGCACGGGCTCTTTGGAGAAGCCATTGTCGTGGAAGATGTAGTCGCCTCCCAAGTGCACGAGTCCACTAGGCCCAGCAAGATACGTGAGCTGCAACAGTGAGCCGAGAGAGCACTTCGTATGGCCGGTGCCGTTGACGAGAAAGTCGGGGGCCGATGGGTCCAGGCCCAACATCTCGGCAGCCATGAGGCCGTCCCAGCCACAGATCACGAACCGGTCCTGGATCATGCGCATCATCCGATTGTCGACCACATAGCTGTACTTGGTGTAGAGTACTGCCGTGCCGATACACTGGCCAATGACTGCAAGTAGACCAAGCAATGTGACCAAGTCGCAGACGACTTCGCTGCCCCAAAAGCCTGCGATATCCGGGAAGCCACCGTTTGCTGGCACCTTGAACACCGCTGCGCGCACCATGAACGATGGTGAACCTCTCGCGATGAGCAAGGCAGAGACGAGGATGCAGAGCAGCATGTTGTACACGCGGTAGGTGAGGAACATGGCGATGCCATCGGCATTCCACCCGATCTTCTCCCGCGTCGTGGACCGGATGAGTCGCACGGCGCGCAGACAACGGGCGAAGGCCTTGATCAGCGCAGTCATGATCGTCTGGACGAGACACATGATCTACGCAATCTTGGTCACAGCCGTGAAGAGAAAGAGAAGGCTCTCAAATGTGACCTTCATGATCAGCAGACTGGTTGAGAACTGCAGCGTCACGTACGTGAGTCGAATGTTGGTAATCGCATCGAGAATGCTCAGATACATGTACAGCCAATGGCTGATCCACACGTCCGATGCCAGCAGCGATGAACCCTTGAACGTGATCACGGATCGCTCTTGGTTGGTAGCGTAGATCGCAGCAGGCATCGCCGGGGTGAGGAACCGACGGTGCTTCGTGCCTTTGCCAGGGCGAAGGCCGTTCGGTAGATAGCGAACTGCGACTGTACGGAACAGTGCAAGCATGAAACCTTGCGCGATCATCGTGAGGGTGACGATGCTTTGAAGAGTCGATACAACGAGTGCAAACCAGCCAGGAGGCGGCAGTGCAACGAGCATGGTCGAACCGTCATCGTTGTTGGTCGATTCAAACAGCGTGTACTGTCCTTCGGCCGTGCGGGCAAGCGAAACAGCTTGACAGTTGCTCGTTTGGATCGAAACGTGGAAAGCACCGCCGCTCCAGTACGTTTGGTGGGCGAGCAGATCGGCTTTGAAGCCAAACGGAGAGAGCGGACGCCGTATGCAGCGAAGAAACGGCACGCCCTTGGAGCCAAAGTCGCTTTGCGATAGCATGCGAGCGTCCAAGTTCCATTGCAGCGCGTCGAAGTTGTTGAGTACGTAGTCGTAACACGCTGTGATGTTCCCGTTGTTGTTCGCGATACACGACGCGCGCCATTTGGGCTGAACAGTCAAGACTTGGCATTTCGGGGCGGAAATGCTGTAGACGTAGACGATTGCTCGGCGTGGGCCGTGGCCCCAGAAGTCCGAGAAGGTGTTGACCACCACGGGCGCCGAGTTCGCGTTGAGGTTAGTACACACGCTGCGGTACTCGCCAGTCGACGCGATGCTGCGACGCGGCGTGGTGATGAACGTATACGTGGCGATCTCGCTGGGCGGCACCAGCATCTCTGGTCGGTAAAAGTCGTATTCCGCGATGTCCATGTTGATAGAGCCAGTGAGCAGCCGCTGGCGAATGCCGTTGTACCGACCGGTCACCAAGTTGATCACTGCGTTCTCGCGCAACGTCACCAGCGTGAGCAGCGTGGCCAACACATTCAGGAACTCGAGCAGCGACTTGAACGCCGTTCGCTGCTTGCTTCTCGTAGCCGCCATGGTCTCGTTTTCTCAACCGTGTCTACGTCAGAGTGTGGAATCGCAAGTGGGCTGAGACGGATGCCAAGCCACTCGCTCAGATGCATGAGTGAGTCCACTAACGCAAGCGCTCGTTCACCATGATCAGAAATAGACTCTCCTCCATTTCGGCTCGCTACGCTGCATCATAATTACTCTCGAAGTGGACTGGATTCGCCGTTGGTTGCTACAGGAACGACACTGTTTTCTGCCTGAGACACTACACAGCGGCGGCCAACCACTCGCTACTTATCCCAATGTCCCCACCAGCTCATTTGACCGGTGGGCTAAAAATATCGAACCACTTGATTCACAACAATCGTTCGAAATTCTCCCACTGCCGGTCCGCCAATATTCACTTCTTCGGATATTCTCAGATATACCGGTACATCTGATCCCGATCAGTCGAGTCGACTGATTCTGTCGTCACGCCTTGTTGACGTATCCAAGTGATTCCTCTTAAACCCGATTCCAAGTTCAACACCCCACTCGTCAAACGAGCAGCTTCATTCCCCAAAAAGGCCACAGGATCCTCTAGTGAATATGGCGCCTTCTCCTCTTGACGCTGACGCCCCCGGTGGCCCCTGGCAGCACGCGTACGTGCGCACACCAAGCGGCTCGCGCGTGCACTTCGTGACCGCCGGCCCAGCTGATGCGCTGCCCGTCGTGCTGGTCCACGGATGGCCGGATCTCTGGTTCGGATGGCGCGTACGTTTTCATTTTAATGCCGGATTCTCTCAGTGTTATTGTACTAATATGGTGGAGTGCTGATATGATTTGTGAATGGGGATTTGCAGCGTCAGATCAAGGCGCTGTCGCCCAAGTACCGACTGATTGTGCCGGACTTGCGCGGCTTCGGCGAGAGCTCGACGCCCACGGACGTGGCGTCCTACGGCGGCAAGAACGTGACCTCGGACCTCGCGGCTCTGCTCGGTAAGGGGCGTTGACTAGCTGTTTGTATGGGTTTGGGACTGGTTATTGATTGGGATTGTGGCTGTGATAGATGCGCTGGACATTGAGAAGGCGGTGTTCATCGGCCACGACTGGGGAGGAGCTGTGGTCTGGCGCATGTGTCTGTACTACCCGGCGCGCGTGCTGGCGGTGTGTGGCGTGTGCACACCGTATACGCCTCCGCACAAGACGTACTTGCCCATGGACACAGTGATCAAGATCATCCCGGCCTTTGAGTACCAGAAGTTTTTGGCTGACACGGCGGACGCGGCGTCGTACTTGGATACGTCGCCACGTCGTTTCTTCACGGCTTTGTTCCGTCGCTTCAATGAGAGCGCACCTAAGGAACAGCGGCCAGCGGCGTTCAGCGATACGCTGCGTGGCGTCAAGGACTCGCCGCACTGGGTGTACACGCAGAAGTCGACGCTGCTCAGCGACGAGGAGCTCGCGTACTACGTGCAGCAGTACACCAAGTCGGGCTTCCAGAGCAACTGCAACTACTACGCGACCCGCAAGCTGGACTTTGACTCGGAGCTGGGCATGTCCTCGCAGCTCAACCACCCCGCGCTGTACATTGGTGCCGACAAGGACGCGATCCTGAGCCCGGAGATGGCGCGCAAGATGCCACAGTACATCCCGAACCTTGAGATGAAGGTGGTCAAGAACGCTGGCCACTGGGTGCTCTGGGAGCAGACCGAGCAGGTGAACGCGATCCTCACCGAGTGGCTGGCCAAGATCGACACCAAGTACGGTGCCAGTGCCAAGCGCAACGCGCGTTTGTAAGAACCCAGAGAAGAGAGAAGGCATATCGGTAAGGATGCCTCGTGCATGTGTGTTTTAACAGCGTGGAATGCATCCTAGTATGATCATTCAAACAGGTATAGCTTGCCTACAGTCTGTGCGGCTTCTACGACGTGTAGGTGATGGCGACGTCGCTCGTGGCGTAGTTGCAGAGTCCTGAGGCCGGTCCCGAGCCCAGCTCCGTGGGCTCCGAGCCGTCCGTCGTGCCCTGCGACCACGCACACACAACGACCGACTTCTTCTTGGACGAGATCTTGATGTTGGACAGCGTGGCCACGTCCTTGAAGTTCTTGTTCACGGTCACGATGCTCACGCTCGGGTTCACGGCGAACAAGTTGGAGACCGTGACCTTGCGCTGGTAGTTGTTGCACGTGCCGCACGAGCGGTAGAGCTTGCCGAACGTGTCGGCGTAGAAGCCGTCGATGGACACGGTGCCGTAGCCGTTGTGCTGGATGACCTTGTCCTCCGCGTTCTTGGCGCCACCGCCAATGACCTTGGTGATGCTAGAGCTGGAGCCGCCCTTGATGGTCAGTGCATCTTCACAGACGTCGTTCCACCACACGTTCTCGATGACGCAGTCGTGCTTCTCGCAGTGGACACCTTCGCGCTGGTTGACGCCGATGATCACGTTCTTGAGCGTGCCTCCTGGTTCGACGTTGAAGACAGCGTCCTTGTATCCGCCTTCAGCCTGCTCGGCACAGGTGATGTCGGAGCGCGAGTAGGTCTTCAAGCCTCCGTCGAACGTCGTGCCTGCCTTGACGGTGTACACGGCACTGTAGGTGACAGTCCCCTTGCTGGTAGGCCACGTGCCGTTGGGCATCGAGGCGGCCGAGACGGAGTTCGTGCCAGCCATGGCCATGGCGAGAAGAGCGAAGGTGAACTTGGTGAACATCTTGAGATGAAGTAGGTCGGTTTGGAAGGAAACTTGTGGAGGTGGAGAGCAGATTGCGGAATGAGAAAATCGTTTGGAAGCAGATTAGACGAGTTGAAGCCGTACAGGGTGAGCTGCTTTGCCTGAGGTGAGGTGGAAAAAGCCTAGGAAAAATGTGATCATCGCTGACGACGGTGCCCTCACATTCGCAGTGAGCGGATGGGTGAGTGCGGCTTCAATCTTCTGGTCTCGCGACATGCGAGCCTCGCGAGCCTCATTGGTGTGGGCATAAGACTTAGAGAGATCACTGCATTGCTGATGCCCCGCCGCATGCCGTGATAAGCAAATGGCTTCTCTTCCGGACCTTGCGCTATTCGGCACAGGCACTAAGATCCAAGCCAACTGCACGAATCTATAATAGTTTGCCCTGTGGTTGCTGCAGCGCACCAGCATTTTCGTAACGTGTTATCTGCCCACTGATAGTCAAGCATTTTGTCAAGCGCAAGCTCCACGTCCGTCTGGAATGCGGTGATCCCGATACAACAATAAGAGAACCACGTGTCCGATCGCACATAGCCAGGGCTGAGCCACAAGCTGATTTCGTTCGAGACGGCAAGCAGATGACGAGTGCACCGCATCGTATGCTGCAGTTGAAGGGCCTACGCTCCAAGCAGGCACTGCGATCACAGAGGCGGCGCTGATCTAACAAGGGCGACGTGGTTGCGCGAATAGAGTCTTCGGCTTCCCGATGGAGACTTGGCTGCCTGTTCATGGTAACGTTACTAGTATTCGGCTTGCCCCTGTTGGCATGGGATCAGTGGGAGGAATTAAATCCGGTAAGTGGGTTACCCCCTGTTTGTCCTAACGTAAGTAGGTTACGCCAACCCACTTGCAAGTGGATGAAAAGATAGTAGATATTGACTGTTCCAGAGCTCTCGCTCCGGCGTGGAGCACTCGCGCCCGCTCCGCTTCGCTTCGGGGCTATCGACGTTTAGATCATGAATCCTGGTGAGTGTGGGGTCGCATTCGATCATGCTCCGGGGGGTACCCTACCCCCCCTACGCATGGGCTCATGCTCCGAGCCAAGACACGAGCGCATCCACTTGCAAGTACATTGGCGTAACCTACT
>JAADXI010001104.1:0-11375 GCA_023337615.1 Pythium brachiatum | reverse complement strand
TGCATGCAATTGGCTGCCGCGCTTGAAGAGAAGCAAAAGAAGGGGGAAGAGTTGACAAATCGGGACTCACTCAGACAAGAAATCCAGCAACTGAAGGCCCAACGACGCCAACAATTCGATATTCTTCTGCACGTCGATCAGCAATTGCGCGAGTTTGTGGAAGCTTTGATGAGCAACGCATTCAGTCTATAGGACTCTGGTTCAATAGTGTATTATATTATTTTATCATTCTTGAAGAGATCCATTCACCATTCGAATGACTTGTGTGCAGCTGATCTCAGACACGTGCGCCTCCAGTGTTTGTGTGAGCTGGTCCCAATCTAATAGCACGGACTTGTGGAGCGCTGGCAGTTGGTCCACACTGCCCACCATCGCAGGCAGCGTCTTGCTCTGTCGGAACGTGAACAGCGTCTCACTGACGAGCCACTCTTGCGTGAACATCGCTTTGGGGACAACCAACTCGTATCCCTCCGCGTCAGGCAGACACAGAACGATCTCGCTGTCGCCACACGCTTGCATCAACGGCAGATCACCGCGCACTGGTCTTGTAGCAGCCGCTTCATTTGGCTGTAGTGTCTTCAGTGCTGCTCGCACGATCGCTGCCTTTGCAGCTGAAGACACAGCGCCGTCCATGAACTGCGGATCAGAGCACGTGACGATAACCACTGGCTTCTTGGTCGTCAGCTTGACGATGTAGGCAGTGTCGTGGCCGCGTTCAAACTGGTTGGGCAGGTACGCGATGGCCTGTGCCAAACTCAGCTGCGGGTAGATGCCCGCCCAGTCCACTTCCGCTGTGTCTGGGGGCGAGTAGGAGACCGGAAGTATCGCGTCAGGAAGCGCCTTGAAGCCCACGGCCACACCGGCGGGGATACGGGCCACGCCGACGGACCGTTGGGCACCAGGCATCATCTCCATGGCGTTCCTGGAGTCTTCGAGTGTTGCGTCAGGCTCGTTGGGTGGGTGGATATGCGTTTGATTGGTGGAAAGTACGGGATCTTTTTCAGATATGGCTACACTCTTGACCACGAGAACGCAGGCAGCAGTGGCTTCCGAGTCCAGCTTGGTGGCTTAACTGTGGATTATGGAGTTGAATATCCATGCGATCTAATCCATGTAAAGCCCCTTGGAGCTGGTGTTGTTGGTGCTGGTAATGAGGCGTTGCTGTGGCCGTCAAGGAGTCTGGCGGAATTTGATGTGAGTACGTGCAAACTTAACGAACCATAGTGCGTACTTAGTGGCCGAACCATCAGCGTTTGTATGGTCTCAGTGCGGAATTGTCGAGAATGCAAAGAGGCGTGGACTACTACGCGCCTAACGGAGACCGTGGCAGGAGCTCCCCCTCGCGAGGGCGCCGAGGAGTGCGATACACGCCTGGACTGCAAGGTAGGCGTCACCAGGGAGCACAGGGATCTGTGCATCCACCTCACGTGCTGCTCATGACGCGTGTGTTGCCCGTTGAGGAGTATGCGGACGAGCTCAAGCGCGGACCAATGCCCAAGTGGGAGATCCAACGGCTGTATAACGTGCCGCTGTTGCCGATCGCAGTGCCGTTGGAACAAGGAGATCTGGAAGAGAACTACGAATGCTGCTTCGTCGAGTGGCTCAAGAATAAAGGCATCGACTTTGCGCAGTTGCGGCTTGACTCGAACACGGAGCGGACGCAGCGGATCGCGTTCGCGAAGTTCAAGGCGAAGATGTTCACGGAGGGCGTGAGGATTGCACCTACTAGTGCGAAGAGAGCTCGAGAGGAGCCTGAGAAGGAAGAGGATGATGAGGAAGAAGGAGAGATCAAGGACGACCCGGTGAAGGAGGAGAAGCAGGAGAAGATGGAGAAGAAGGAGGAGGACGTGAGTGGTGGCGAAGAGCAACAAAACCAATCTGAAGCACAAGAAGAAGTCAGAATCAAAGTCGAAGAAATATATGAACGCGTGGAGAAGAGACCGCGTCGTGAGGAGAACCCTGGCGAGCATTGGGTGGAGATCAAGCGGGAGTTGGTAGAAAACCTCACGCCGACTGAGCAGATGCACAACCAGATTTCGAACAACGAGGACACTGAGGACACACTGTCGCGTGTTGGAGTGCGTGAGCAGCGGGACGAATCTGTTCAACCGTCGGACTTGGCACGACACCATCAACCCGGGAAGCAAGCGCTACGCTCTGAATGCGGCGATGACAACGCGGTGCAAGACGATGCACGTGCTGATGAGCACACTAGTCACATTTTGTCTTCAGCAGCGGTGCAAGTACCAGAAGATCCGATCGAGAGAAAGCTCGTCGCGGACTACGATCGTGTGAACGACCAGGTCATCCTCTACGAGCAGCAACTTGAGGACTCGGTCGCTCGCCTCAGTACAAGAGCCACGCTCGTCATTGGGGAGATCCTCGAGCTCCAGGCCGAGAATGACGAGCTGCGGCGGCAAATCCAGGCTCTTACGAAGGACCGTAATGCTGCTCTCGGGCTGCTTGTCGTGTACTTGTGGCGGAACGAACCAGACGAGTTGGAATCGCTGATGAGTGGCTGTGGCGACGCGGACGTTGCACGTGTTCAGCATACAATCCATCGCAAGTGTACCAAGCTGGCCTGTGATGCAGCGGTGTTAGCGGACACGCTGGCTCGGTTCACGACCGAACTGGATGCGGCCATCACCAGCGAACAGTACGCGAAAATGACGACTGTAGCGACTGTGTTATCCTCAGGAGAGGCTAGTATGGTCACCCTCCGCAAGCAGCGCAAGCGCGATCTAGCCACGCTCGTCCGCTTTGACCAGCATCTACGAGTGGAGATCCAGGCGCTTCTCGCAAACACCAAGCAGAACCAAGTGAATGGTCGCACTTTCCCACCATGCGTCTATCCGCACTTAATGAGTGTATCCATCTCTCGAAGTGCGTACTTAGTAGCAGCTCCACTCAACCATGTGCTCGAGTCAGTCGTTGAGAAAACGGGTTTGAAAGAATGGGAAGAGACGTCGGCTTCGCGCCGCCGCCGCTACGCGCAGGCAAGCGCGCCGTGGACTACGCGATCCGTGGCGGCCGTGGAGGGAGCTCTCCCTCACGAGGACGTCCAGGACCACGCGGTGCACCTACCAGACCACGTAATGGAGACCAAGGCCCTGGGGGATCCGTCCATCCTCGCCACGTGCTGCTCAAGAAACGCGTGCTGCCTATTGAGGATTACGCGGAGGAGTTGAATGGCGCAGCAGTGTCCAGGAATGAGAGTATGCGGTTGTATGGTGTCTCACTGCTGCCGATTGCTGTGCCGCTGGACCCAGGAGAGACGGAGGCGCAACACGAGAGACGCTTTTTGATTTGGCTTGGAAGGCGCAACATCGACATTGCGGATCTGCGACTGAATGCGAACTTGGAAAGAAGGGAGTGGACGAGGTTCGCCAAGCTCAAGACCAAGATGTATATCCAGCGAATGACACGACAACGTGGCGGTAAACGCAGTAGGGAGGAGTACCAGTATGACGAGGAGGCAGAAGACGAAGACGACTATGAGGAGGATGACGCGGGTGATGACTTGGAGGACGAGTACGACGACCAGGAGAACGATGAGGAATACGGACGCGAAGTGGAGAGCGTGAAGAAGGAAGAGGAGGAGGAACGAGTGGTGAAGAGACCTCGCCTTGAGGAGGAGGAGCGAGCGGCGACGAGACCTCACCAAGAGGAGAAGATGCTGTTGCGTCGACGCGTATTGACTGCGCAAGAATATCGAGCGGAGATCGAGAAGGATTGGGCGGGAAACTTACACCAGCTGACAAAGCGAATATGCGAAGTGAAGGCACTGTGTTGATTCCTGTCCCTTTGCTTCCAGGAGAGACAGAGGAGCAGTACGAACGCCGCTTCGTCAAGTACCTCACACAAAGTGGCCAGACACTGGCAGATCTCGCCACTAGTCCAGGTAAAGAGCGGTCGATTCGCATGAACTTCGCTCGTCTGCGCGTCGGTGGCCACGCTACCACTCAAGGCCTTCCACCCAATCCGCTGAAAGCATCTCGCGGCCTTGACGTGGCGCCTCGAGAAAAAGCAGACCCATCGTCTCGAGATAGCAGCATTGACTCGAAACGAGAACGCGCTGGGGCAACGGTCGTGGAGGTGAAGCCTGAGCCGGCTAACATCAACCAAAGCCTCCCGGCTGCGGCACCACCCAAGCCACCTGTAGGCGAAGGGTCTATGGAGTTCCCACGGAGCTGTACTTTGATCCGGCCTAGCCGAGACTCCACGACCCAAGTCAAGCTGGGATCGTATCTCTCCTGCGGCTGTCGATTGTGTCTGCTCCACTGCACAGGCCGACTCGTCACCAAGGTCGCCGAACTCGAGCAGGAAGTGACTGCGACAACTACAGCAACAGAGAGCAGCAAGATAGTGATGGATCTCACCAACGACGCCGAGATGTCGTCGACTTCTTCCGTGGCTTCCGTGACTTCGTCGTCCTCTAACAACGTTCGAGCAGCCGACGTCCCCAAGATGCTCCACATCATTTCGCTCATCAAGAACCGACGCCATCAATCTTCCAATCCCCACGGCGTTGGACCTTCCACAAGCGTGGACGATCCAATTGAGCAGCAGCTTCTCGCTCAGTACGACGAGATCAACGACCGCGTGATCGCGAACCAGCGTGTGCTCGACCACGCAGCGGCTCAGCTCCAGGACACGCCATTAGATCGTGTCCAAGAGGCAGCTCCTAGTCAGGACGAAAATCTCGAGCTCCAAGGACTCATTGATGAAGAGATGGACAACCGCAACGCCGCCCTCGCGATGCTCCTAGTTTATATGTGGCGACAAGCCTCACAAGATCTGGAGCAACGCGTTCAGGCCTCCACTACAGCCAATGTGCCTCACGTCCAGCGGATCTGCCACCAAAAGTGTGCTGGCATTGCCAGTGAGTTGACACTGAAGAAAGAACTCGCGAGTGAGCTCACGTCGCAGCTTGACGCGGTGCTGAATGAGCCTCCGCCTGCTGTGTATGAGCCAGACAGCGATATGGTGCGACTTACTCGACTGCAGGAACTCGGAGCTGAACTCACGCGAGTGGAGAGCGATATTCGTGTACTAGTGGCGTCACGGCGGCGAGAACTCACGACGCTGCTGCATTTTGACGCCCATGTGCGGGAGCTCATCGGTGCATTGATGCACGAGACCATGTAGAAGTCACTATCGCCCAACCCAGAAGGGCACTAAAATGAAGTAATATCCTCGTTACAGTGACTTGGTCTTTGTGACATTTGACCCAGTCGAATTGAACAGGAACGGCACTGGAAGCGACACCAACCGCACCATCATGTTCGCGACGCGCAGCTCCAAGACAAAGAAGAACAAGCGCCGACGCGTTACTGATGACGAAGGCGGCGATGCTAGCAAGTCAAGTACACGCTCATCGTATAGTGACGACGACGGCGATGACGACGTGGTCGTTCCAGTCGCGAACGACCGCCGCAAAGTCAACACTTTCTCGGTTCGTTTCTCGGCTTTCAATCGGATGTTGTGGTGGGAATTTGGAGCTAATGGAGATGGTTGTTGATGTGTAGACTGGCGGAGTGAAGCGCGTGAAGAACGTGGTCACGGAGACGCGTCAGATCGAGTCGGCGCGCGAGATTGTGCCCCAGAAATACGCCGGAGACGCGACGTATGAGACGCAAATCGACACGGAAAAAGACCGCGATGCGCGTGCGATTCTCGAGCGCAACATCAAAGTCAACACAGACGGCACGGCTGAAGGAGAGAGCGGTAAGGTGTACAAGGGGCAAGCCGCGTACAAGAACTACATCACCAAGGACGAGGCCCAGATCGGCATGAACAAGTACACAGGGTACGTCCATGGGACTCGGGTAGAATATGGAGTGGACTGATTGACAAGTGTGTGAATCCTATAGAACGCAGGGTCCGATTCGAGCGCAGACGTGGGCGCGGTCGATCAGTCGCTTTGATTACCAGCCCGATATCTGCAAGGACTACAAGGAGACGGGCTTCTGTGGTTACGGTGATAGCTGTAAGTTCCTCCACGATCGTGGTGACTACAAGGCCGGGTGGCAGATCGAGAAGGAGTACGCGGAGAAGGAGAAGAAGCGGCAGCTGCGACTCAAGCAAGGCCTGGAAGCTCGTGGCGCGAGCGGCGCAGCTGATGAGGACGATGATGATGATGATCCGGACAAGTACGTGATCCACAGCGACGAGGAGGATGAAGGAGAAGGAGGTGGAGGCGAGGGCGGCCAGTTTGCGTGCACGATCTGCCGCGCGCCGTTCCGAGACGCCGTGGAGACGCTGTGTGGTCACTTTTTCTGCGAGTCGTGTGCGCTCAAGCAGTTCAAGAAGTCGTCGCGGTGTTTCAACTGCAAGAAGCAAACGAACGGTGTGTGGAGGATGCGTTGCCACTGTACTGTACAGTAGTGGCTAACTCGAGTATGTGGTTGGTAATGATGCAGGTGTGTTCAAGGCCGCTGACAAGCTGCGCGACCGAGAGCGCGACCGTCGCCGTGCACACGAAGAAGAGGCTGAGGACGGACAAGACGAAGAGGAAGACCAGTGATAGTGGATGACCTCTCACGAGAGAGTACGAGGGTGTATTTACAATAATTGGCGCCTCAGACGACCTTCTTCGAGTCGTCGCCGAGAGTGTGGTGCAGTGCCGTTATCACACTATAATAAATACAAGGAGCGATTAGTAGAAAGTTCCACCCTTCTGCTCCTTGATCAAAGCCTTCACGTACGGATGAAATACGATCATAGCCAGTAGATACGGGTTCAGCAACTCCATGAAGCCACTGACCCAGGGATGGAACTTGACGCTGCTGAGGTTGTCCACTTTCGCAAGTGCCTTCATCGATTCCAGCGCGAGTCGACACAGCTGCGACATCACGACCGCGCCCAAGTACACGAGCCCGTCTTGCCACGACACGATGTAGCCGTTGAAGCACAGGATCGACAGCACCGCACCGACAAAGCCGAACGCGATCGACAGCAGCACGCTCTCAACACCGAGCGACTTGGACACATTCTTCACCAGTGGCCGTCGGCATACTGCCATGAAGCGTGGGTACGCGCACTTGACCGCTTCATTGAGATGGTACGCAGCTTCCGCTGCACTCACGACCACGAAGAACGTACCGACGACATCGCCGTACATCTTGACTGTCGGATGGCCGAGGAAGTCTGCCATGGCCATCATCGGCGCAATGAGGTACGCGAGGCCGAGGATATCAAGCATCGACATGATGGTGCTCTCCATGACGTCTCGGCTGGACACGATCCGCCACACGACGATCGCACACGCCCCGACGAGAAGCACGTACATCGAATCCAGTAGCTCCGGGTCGTGCACGAGTTTTTCATGGGCCAGAAACGAATTGAGGCTCGAGGTCACGAAGCACGTCTCGTACACGAACAGGATGAAGGTATCGGCCGGCGCAGGCGATAGACAGCCACAGAAGAACGCCGACAGCGAGGCTGTCGCAATGCTCGCAAACAGCACGCGTCCCCCTAGTTCCGAGCGCTTTGTATCAGACACGATCGAGTCAGCGAAGATCATCACGAAGGACACGAGCGCCGCACTGAGCAGCAGCGACACGACGCCAGCTAATAAATATTTGTTGTAGCGGGCCGACCGACAGCACTTGGTCGTAGCGGCGTGAAGCGCGAACTGTTCCTGGTTCAGCGCGTGGTCTTGCCGCTGTTCCATCTCGTCTCGTGTCGTTGGCGGTAGTTGGTTCGGAGACTGGAGACACAGAGACGACTGCAAAGACACGAGAAGTCGCTGCCGTATCCGGAAGCTCCACCAGCTCCACTCCCAACTCGCCAGAGCGACCGCGACATTCAGAACACACAACATCGCGTACGTCACGGAATACTTGAGCAGCACGAGCACGAGCGCCGGTGGGAACATGATCACCAGTGCCTGGATCATCACTGTCTTGCAGTACGTATCCGCAGTCTTCTTGGATGGGAACACGCCTCCATTCGACCCACCGAGTCGCCATCGACGCGGAGTCTCGTGATTGTTCGCGACGTGGCTCGCGATCTCGATCGCCTGCGGCTGCGTGTGGACGCTCTCGATCTGGATCTGGAATGGACGGATACTCTCTGATGCTGCTCCAACGCGTGGCGTAGCGCGAGGCGTCTCCACGCTTCGGTAGTAATCGTTACTCGGGCGCGAATCGTTGATAACTTTCGGAGACTTCACGGAGGCTATAGGACGCTCCAGACCACGCGGAAGGTCGCATTCGTCGTCTACGTCGTAGGGAGAGGAGTGTGTCGTGTGCGAGCGTGACGCCGCGCTCTCCATCGCGCAGCGAGCCGCGTGGAAGTCGTCGTCGCCCATGGCCTCCTCGTCCATTGAGGGGCTCCAGGCCATGTCGTGTGCACACTCGGGACTGGAGAGTGGGGATGCGGGGATTTCCAAACAGGTGGAGGTCAGTAATTTATGTACGCGACACGGGAACAATGGCAGAAAGTTACGAAACGAGATTAGGGGAGGTCGGCCAACGTGATGATTGCAAGATTAAAGCACGCCCAGTGAACGGTCGAGAACGGTTAAATCACTTGGAACGAAGTTTATACGCTATTTGATTGGCTTGGAGGTCTTATATGACATGGTTGTTTTGTTTCAGTTGGTGACATTGGGAAACTTTGGCGCCGAAAGCAGGAATAGGGGATGGTTCTGTTTACGGCCTGCCAATCACGAGATCGATAAATTACAGACGGCTGAATTCCCAAAACTCGCCAACCACAACCAGCTGCTCCAGCCTAACTGTGCGATCTGTCAGCCACCGGGTGGATGGGATTTTTAGTCGAAAACGGGCTTTCGCCTAAATGGGTCCCACCACTGAAATGCATCGTCGTCAGAATCTTTTCTTGTTGGTTCCGACGACGACGCAGGCTTTGTGTTGGAACCCACCACGCACTATGAGCTGTGGGCAATTGCTTCAGGTACAGTCAGTGCAGTGTAGGCTGCACTTCGCTGTGTAGCGTCGTGTAGGAGGAACGCTTGACGCCGAGTCTCCGGAATGATAAATTGAATCATGGCCACCCAACACGACCAACACAGAAGCGATCGTCGATCTTAGTGGCGGGAAGTGTACAGTATGGGAAATTGAGGTATTGCATGGGCTAGATGCCTCGCGGTGAGGCTCCTGTTTGCCGTCAGTTCGCCAAACTATAGAAGCGGAGTGTTGCTGTGGCCCTATCAAGGACATGCGTCGGCCACAGGGCTTGCTCGCCGGTGGGAACTCCCTCCAGTCACCGTGACGCGCAGTATCTCTTAGAAATATGATGCCCACAGAACGTGTACTAGTAGGTGCTCGCGATGGACGAATTTTCGACTCAAACGTAGACAGCATGCGAACACAATTGATGGATAGCTGCATCACATTCGGCAAGTGACAACCAACATGGCATTGCTCTTTGCATGTTCACCCCAAGGTGTTCGATTGCATAAATAGGTAACATGTAGATCATGTAGATGAGCAGCGACCAAGACGCCCGTGTATTCTCGCCCACACAACTATTTTTCTTGCAGGAACGCTGCAACAAGTTGCCGGACATGGGCATCAAAATGCAATAACGTCGTGAGTTCTCGCCGTCGGGACGCCTCCAGAGTGCGCGCTTCGCCCTCCACACGCGTGAGCTCCGCCCCTAGTTCCTGCAACCGAGTCAGTCGCTGCATATCACTGTCTGGATGGTATGTAGCTGGTGGTGGCTCACTCATCACAGCCTCGAGCTGCGATGTGAGATCGCTGGCTTCGTCTTTCTTGGATGCAATCTCACTAGCTGCAGTCACACATTTCTGGTGGCACATACGCTGGACGTGTGGGATGTTGGCTGCAGATGGGGTTTGGATACGCTGCTCCAGTTCCTGTGGGTCATGCCTCCACATGTACACGAACAGCATGGCAAGGGCAGCATTCCGATGGCCCATCTCTTCTTCGATCAGCCCCTGGAGATCACGAATTTCACACTGGAAATGTGAAGCCCCTCCTACGAGATCCAGCGGAGCATCTTGCAGCTGAGCCGTGGCGTTTTCGAGAGCTCGCTGGTTTGTGATCACTCGAGCGTTGATCTCATTGTATTGTGCTAGCAGTTGATGCTCGATGGGGTCTTGCACACTCGCAATCGCGGCCGTCTGGGTGTTTTGCCATTGCTGTCGACGCTCTTTGACAAGCGCCGTGATGTGCAGCATTCTAGCTACATCCACGCCCTTGATCCGACTAGATTCTGCAGACGAATTCGCGTCAGCGTCTTTCGTAAGGTCCATGAGCTCCTTCTCTCCGGTCGTAGCGATGGACTTGGAGGCCCGAGTTGCTTCCAAAGTCGCCACTTGTGCAATCAGTCGACTCGTGGATTGCAGCAAACACTGACGGCACCCGCAACTGAGTAGTTCAGCAACCGGAGCTTCAGTCGGCGTCCGATCCAGAGAGCATCTAGCTGGGAACTGGAACGTCGTTAGGGTGTCGGAGTGCGATGGCTCGGTGGATTCGTTCTTCTTATCGGGTTTCGCCGTACAGCTCAGGTCTGCCCATGACTGACCACTCGTGATTGCCGTATCAGACTCTTCCAGAGCCGTATCACTTGTAGCTTCAGATCGTGAGGCGTCAGCTTCCCATCTTGAACTGTAGCTTGGCTGCTGTTTGGAGCCATGTTCTGCTTGTCTGGTCGCTCGATTGCTTCCATTTTCGAGCCGCTTCTGCACGAAAAGAAGGCGCAGCGATCGCTCCGTGTTTGGTTCATACGGCAGCCTTGAAAGATCCATCGATACAGTCTTCAAGTACTTCTGAAACTTCTGCTCGTACTCCCGGAACGTCTCCCCATCGTAGAGTTGCACTGGGATTGGAATCGTTGACGTCCCATACAACGCCATGCGCTCCTCAGTCGTCAGTTGCCGATTTCCTTGCCGCTCGATCTCTTCCTTGTATTGCTCTAACGGGATCACACGCTTGCGCAGCAACCGTTGCGCAGCGTCAGGGCCTGACTCGTCTCAGGGGCGTTTACAGTCTCTCATGGGCACAGTGTGATCCTCATGGTCATCACCGCGACTACGCTTTGTTGGAAGCTGGCTGTTGATATTGAGAGGCAGCGATCGCGCCACTTGCTGCTTCGCAAACTGCAAACGCAAATTGCGCTCCTGGTTCACGTGTTCCTCTTGTAGTTTCTTGAGCGTCAAACTCTTTGCATCACGCAACCACCGAATGAAGCGTGTTTCATACGCCGCCTCTCCTTCTCCTTCTTCTAGCGGCACAGGGATTGGCACAGCCTTGCCTCCATACGCGCTCGCCAGCTCCTCTCTCGCTGCTGGGCCACGTCGCAATTCACGCGCGTACTCTTCTACAGATAACACGCGGCGCTGGAGAAGCCACGGTTGGCTCAGTCGCGAGTAGCTCTCCGCT
>JAADXI010001103.1:0-11378 GCA_023337615.1 Pythium brachiatum | reverse complement strand
CCCCCCCCCCCCCCCCCCACTGGGCTCTCCTTCGCCAAGTATTTATCCGCGACTATGGCGCCGCTCAGCACGGGTCGAACGAGTATAACGAGTATGACGCGCGCAGATTTGGTGGCGTCGGCGCGGCGCTTCTTCACGCCGCTGGTGCTCACGAAGCTGTCGCTGCTGACGCTGCTGTCCGTGCAGATTGGATTCCAGCCGCTGCTCATGGGCTGGTACGCGCGCGAGGCGCGGCACGTCGGCCTGCGCGTGGGCGTGATCGAGATCATGAAGCTGGTCATGGGCCTGCTGCCGCTGCTGCTCACGGGCGAGTGGGCGCCGCAGCTCAAGAACTGGAGCTTCCACGTGGCGCTGCAGACCACG
Source organism: Pythium brachiatum (assembly GCA_023337615.1). Classification (NCBI taxonomy): domain Eukaryota; phylum Oomycota; class Peronosporomycetes; order Pythiales; family Pythiaceae; genus Pythium; species Pythium brachiatum. The sequence continues at coordinate 11,015 of JAADXI010001103.1, read as the reverse complement.
GCGGCGCCGGCGCTCATCTACGTGCTGCAGAACTATTTGAACCAGGCCGCCGTGGTGGTGCTGGACGGCGTGACGTTCAATATCCTCAACCAGACCAAGATCATCTGGACGGCGCTGCTCGTGTACCTCATGCTGCGCCGCTACCAGTCCAAGCAGCAGATCCTCGCACTGACCATTCTGTGCGCCGCGGCCGTGCTCATGACCACGGGCAAGACACAGGACGTGGCCACGCATACGAGCGACTCGGCCGCCAGCGACGCCGCGTTCTTCACGGGCGCGTACCAGGCGCTGATCGCCGCCATTCTCTCCGCGCTGGCCGGCACCATCATCCAGCGCGCGCTGCAGTCGCAGAAGCGCAACGCCTACGTCGTGACCGTGGAGCTGAGCATTCTGGGCGAGCTCACGATCCTGCTCTGGACGCTCACGACCTCGGACAACGGTTTCTTCACCAAGCCGCAAGCCGCCTCCGCGCTCTCCCACGCGCCGGGGCTCACAGCAGCAGCCGCAGCGGAGAACGTCGCGGGGCTGTGGCAGGGCTGGACGTTCGGCACGTTCTTCGCGCTGTTCTGCCAGGCGTGTGGCGGCGTGGTCGTGGGCTTTGTGATCAAGTTCTGCGGCAACGTGGAGAAGAGTTTCGCGGTCGTCGTGGGCATGATCATCACGGCGCTGCTGGAGAAGCAGTACAACGGCAAGCCGTTCGGCGTGCGCGGCATCGTCGCCATTGCTATGGTCGCCACAGCCACGATCATGTACACGCTGTACCCGCCCAAGCAGCAGCAAGAGGAGGCTGCGTCTCGTAAGGAGATCCCGCGGTCCGCGTCGCTGCTGCAGTTCTACTCCAAGAAACTCACTGGCTCGGCTTCCGGCTCGAGCAAGGTCGTCAACGGCGACGCCGACACGAAAAACAGCGAGGTCAGTTTGGAGGTGGAGCCGTTCCTGGGGGCCAAGGAAGGATCCACTACTGTGACGCCGCGAGTCGCTGTGGCAACGGCCTCGTCGTCGTGAGGACAAGGGCGTCTTTGAATAATCGTACACTATGCAGTTGTCTAGCAGCACGTCCCAGGAAGGCATGGGACGCTTGCAGTAATGAAACACCTCTCTGATCTCTTGAGCCGCATCTCTAATGAGCTATAGCGTTCTCCAACGCCGTCTTGAGCGTTGTGGCGTCAACAGGTCCAGCCCCACGCCAGAGAGCGGCGATGTGGCCGTCCGGACGCACGAGAGCAGCGAATTGACCGCTTGTGAACTGCGTCCACAGTGCCGACGACTGCGGCTCGACCTGGAGCGTCACACTCGCCACAGGGACGGATGAAGGCACAGGCGTGGCTGGCGCGTCCGTGAGGAAAACGATGGCGACGTCACGCCACACAGCGTCGTCGAGGTCGCGCAGCAGCTCTATCGACCACTGTTTCTGGTCCACGACGAGCACAAACCGCACCGTTTGGTCGCCAGCGTGTCCGCGCACGAGATCCGCGAGGGTCGTGGTGGACACACGCGTCTTGGCCGCCTGGTCGGCCGCCCACATGTGTGGGAACCGGAGCCCAGGTTCGAACTTCTGTCTGTAGACGCTGTCGCTGGAGGTTTCCTCCTGATCGGAGAACGACGCCGAGTGGTTGAGAGGCTCGTCCTGCATGAGCTGCTTGGCTTGCTGCTCCCACTTCTCCAAGTCGTACGAGAAGCCGATGTCGAAGTGGTAGAAGAGCATGCCGAGGCTCGCGCGCTTGGCCACGATCTCGCGCACGTGGCGACGCATGCGTTCGCCAAGCCCACTGTTGGCGTTGTCCAGCAGCGCCAGCGGCTTCTTCCCCAGCGTCATGATCCTCTGGATGGCTTGGCGCTGCAGAGCTAGAGGTAGGTACTTGACCGGCGCCGAGTTGACGACCGTGGCCAAGATCTTGGCGTTGTTGTGGGAGACGTTGAGCGCGCTCGGGATCTTCATCGTGCGCTCCACGTTGCGCAGACTGAGCTGCGTGTTGAGCTTCGCGATGAGCTGGCGCTCTTTCTCGTACGATCGAAGCAACGTCTTGGCGTCCACTGGCAGCGAGTCTTCACTGTTTTGAAGCGTCCACGCAAGTTTCCAAGCGAGATTGTGGGCGTCTTGCACACCGGTGTTCATGCCGAAGCCTCCTGCAGGAGGGAACTGGTGGGCCGCGTCGCCCACGAGGAACACGCGGTGGTTGGTGTCGTATTGCTTGGCCACACGCGCGCTCATCTGCCACTCGCCGACCGAGAGAATGGAGATGTCGTCGTCGGGGATCGCACCGGCGCTCTCGGCGAGCAGGTGCTTGACGATTTGCTGGCACTGCGCGACGGAAAAGTCCTGTGCAATGGACTCTTGTGGTGGGAAAAACGGGATCTGGAAGACCCACTCGCCGTTGCTCAGGTCGTGGGCGATGAGCACGCCGATCACGTTCTGGTTGAACTGCAAGAGAGACAGGATCGAGTCTGAGCTACGACATTCAGTTCTGAGCATCACGAAAGACAAGTACGTACTACGAAGTAGAGCATGCCGGGGTGTTCCGTGGCGGCCTTGGACAGCGTCTTGCTGGTGAAGTGCACGTTCACGATGCTCTGGAGGTTGCGTGCGCCGGCCATTTCGATACCGCTGAGCTCGCGCACAAGCGAGTGCGCGCCGTCTGCGCCGATCACGAAGTCAAATGCCGCGTCCTCCAGTTGTTGCGTGCGCACGTTGCGGAGTCGCACCTGAGGACGGTCACTGCCGCTTGGGGTCTGGAGATTCACCAGCTCCACCTCCCGCTCGACGTGGAGACCGGAGGCCTCGACGAACGAGCACAGCATGGTCTCGAAGCGGTTCTGAGGGAAGTGCAGGAACTGCGTGGGTGAGATGCAGCTCAGCGAATCCAGAAGCTGCTGCTTGGACTGCAAAGGACGCGGGATGCCTGCCATCAATGGGAAATAATGAGTGGCGAGATTAGGGATGGCAGCAGCGATGATCTGCAGCTTGAAGCACTTACTTGACCCGAACTGGTCGACGCGCGCAAACTCCCGTGACCTGCCCACGCCCGTCGTGTAGATGTAGTCTCGCCACTGCATATCCAGTTCAGTCGTCAGATCTTCATCGTATCAGCTTATCATCAACCCACAGCGTACGAGATCACTGGGTGCAGCCTGGTCGAGCAACTGCTTGTGGAAGCCAGGCATACTGGAGTGCAGCACCTCCATGGTCCGTAGGTTCAGGAAATGCGCCTGCGGGTGCGTCGTGGGCTGCGCCTGGCGCTCCACGATGCGCGTCTTCACGCCGTACACACGGTCCAGCAGATAGCCCATGGCTAACCCAACGGGCCCGCCGCCCACCACCAGCACGCGCGGCGTCTGCGCTGCATGTGCATGCAGTCGGCGTCCACGCGCCGCGACGCTAGCGACGTCAACACGCATCGTTGTGACCGTCCGCCAATTGCCGAAGTCCGCACGATTCCTCCGACAGCACTCTTCAACGGCCCACACGCTCCACAATCCCATGTGGGTACGCGCCACAACTGATTCCACCTCATCTGGAACAAAAAGCCCTTCGTCTGATCCCGTCTGAGAATTGTCCCCATCCCTCGCCTCTCCATGTGGCCAGACAGCAGCATGGCGAACAGTAGAAGCCGGTGCACTTGGTTGCCCGTGCATTTCCGGCCTCGCCGCCGCCGACGCACCGCGCTCCAGTATGGCGCGCAACCATGACCACGTCGACGTGTCCGACGTGCTGCAGCTCGCGGCGCTGCTCGTGTCGCTCATGGCCACGGTGTCCGTACTGCCGGCGCTCGCGCGCAACCACCGCAAGAATCGTATGAACGCGCGCCACGGCCTCTTCCTCAGCGTCGTGTTCTCCGACGCCGTTTTCGCAGCTATCGGCGTCGTCCACCACATCGCGCTGCTAGGCCAGAAAGGCAACGTGCATCTGACGCACTCGCTGGGCGGCGTCGTGCTCGACTCGATCTTCCAGCTCGCGTTTGTCGCGACGCTGTTGTGGCCGCCGGTGCTCGCGTGCTTCGCACTGCGTGATGGCAGCCCGCACTTCTTCGTGCGTGTCAACTGGCAATTCACGTGGGTGATCGCTGGTGTCTACGGTGCTCTGTGGACGCGCGCGCTGCAGAAAGACCGCTCGGAGGAGCACTGGCTCGTATTGCGGATGGTGCTGTCGGGGCTGCTGGGCATCTCATTCTTCGCCGTGCTCAGTATCGCGGCGGTGTTATATTGCCGCAAGTTCGGCGCATTGCCGCAGCTTTTCGAGCCAAGAGAGATCCAGGAGGAGCCGCTGATCAAGTACTTGCTCTTCGTCACGGTCTTGCAGCTGCTCTTCGCGGTGCCGACGTGGATCGGCCAGCCAATTCTGCCGTTCGCGATCACCGAGCTCGCGTACCTCGTCGTGTTCCTCATCCCGGCACTAAATGCATTCAACTATGGCTCGCCTGCGACGCGGGAGCTGCTGCAGGAGAAGCGCTCGCGATCCCGCACGGGCGGCACGACCCACACGTCGATGACAGAAGAGCTCGTACAGATGATGGATCCAGAAAACGTGGCACTCGAAGAGCTCGACGGTCTGAGTGATATGGTTTTTCTTGCGGAAGGTGCGGCTGGAGCTGTGTACAAGGCCCGCTGGCTGGGTATCGACGTCGCGATGAAGCTCATCAAGCTGCCGAATGCTGGCGACAACAACGATCTGTATCAGACCATCATCCAGAACTCGGAGCAGGCATTTTTAGAAGAAGCGTCGATCTGTGCGCGCCTCCGCCACCCAAACATCACGCTGTTCATCAGAGCAGGTCATTATGAAGGCAAACTGGGCATTCTCACAGAGTTTTGTCAACGTGGCAGCCTGAAAGACGTGCTCAAGACTGAGTTCCCGTTGGCCTGGAAGCGGAAGGTTTCCCTTGCCGTCCACATCGCCAAGGGACTCACGTACCTCCACGCGCGAAACCCGACGTACATCCACCGCGACCTCAAGGCCTCGAACATTCTCGTGACTGATACGTGGCAGGCCAAGTTGGCGGACTTTGGCATCTCCAAGGTCTCGAATTTTGTCCGCGGGCGCGGAGACAACAACGGCGACGGCATCTCGTCGCGTGGCATGGAGTCTGGAGTGAGCGAGTTCGACCCGAACATCATGACGGCCGCGACGCTGAACGAGAGCACGTCGTTCGCGGGCACGTGGCGATGGAATGCGCCCGAGGTGCTGCGGGATCCGACCAACTGCCGCTACTCGAGAGCCACTGACATGTACTCGTTCGGCATGGTGCTATGGGAGATCCTGACCGATGGTGAGATCCCGTTCAGCGACGTGCGGTTCGACTTTGAGGTCCGCGAGCGCGTAGTGGCCGAGCAGCGACCGCAGATGCGGCCGTCCGTGGGCTGTCCCGACGCGTTCATCAACCTCATTCTTCAGTGCTGGGCCCAGCATCCTTCCATGCGACCTACGGCACCCCAGGCCGCGTCGCAGCTCACGCTCATCATGGAAGGAATGGGCGGCGGCAAGTCCGCGATGCTGGCTGAGTCCGTGGACAGCGGCTCGGAACCCAGCAGCCTGTTCTCGCGCAACACGGAACGCAGTGGGCGGTCGACGTTCGGCATGCGCATCACCAACTTTTTCCGTGGCGGAGGAGGCAGCCGCCAGACCTCTTCGTCGCAGCAGAGCAGTTCGCGTGGCCTGGGCAGTTCTCGCGGCCTGGGCAGCTCGCGAGGCTTTGCCAGCAGCTCCCGAGGCTTCTTCTTCCGCAGCGGTGGGCCTCGAGGCATGAGCGACATGTCGGACGACGACCCGGCCAACAAGTTTGCGATCCTGGGCTCGCCCAGCCGTAGCACCACGAGCTCCAGCAGCACGTTCCAACGCGCGTCGTCGCGTCGCCGAGGCTTCTCGCGGGAGAGCGCACTGCCTTCTTTGCACGAGTACGACCCGGACATGCTGTCCTCGGACTCGTCGACGGTCGCGACCATGGTCCACGACGGCATGTCGCCCATCGTGGAGCTGCCCATGGACGCTATGCTCGAAGACGGTGGGAACAACACGTTCATTGAGCTCAAGGCGCCCAGTATGTCGGACCTGGACGACCGCGACAGTGAGCGGCCGGACGACTATGGGGGCGAGCGGAACCGCGGCTTCACGTTTGACAGCGCGCGCAGTGGCGACTCGATCGTGGACGCCTCGAGCGACAGCCAAGCCGTCGCAATGGAGATGGAGAAGGAGAAGAAGGAGAAGAAGGAGAAGAAGAAGAGCGGAGACCTGCGGGCCCTGGACGTTGAGTACGACGAGCTGGCGCGCACGCAGCCCATCAAAGTGCCCAAGCGCAAGAAGTTCCCGAGCAAGAAAGGCCACGAGGACTCCATGTTCGTGTAGTAGCAGTTGCAGTATACAGTGAGTCGTAGTCGTAGTACAACAGTGTCGACATTATGAAAACGTGTTTGTTTGTCGAGATCTCCGTAATTGAGACTTTGAGTGAGCACTGTGCACAGTGTGATTACACGGAATACAGCAGCTCTACGTTCGCCAGCTTTTGGTATGGATCACTACGGCTACTCCTATTGAGAGTTACTAGTTACGTATTGGATGGGAAGCGCTTTGCATCAGTCGAAGATTCAATCTTTTGTTGGTCTCAATGAAGCCGCTTGTACAGCGGTTCTCAGAAACGAGGAATTCACTCTGCCCGAAAGCAGCTTGAAGACATCACACGCAAGCGCATTAGAACGAAAGGCAACACAACTACAAGAGCTACAGCTATTATACATGGTGTCACACGCAGAGGCGATGATTGCAGAGTGAGGAGACGGAGGAGGAGAGGAACTTCCGGAGCTTGTTGGTGGTGGTTTGACTGACTGGACGACTGTTGACGAGCCAAATGACTGGCTGGGAGGATGGGGAGGGGGCTACTATTCGAGGTCTCGCTGCTCACGCAACATGTATTGATTTAGTACGACCAAGAATCCAATTTAATAGGATATCACACGTGGTAGAAAATCCAGCAGCTATGCGAATTATTGATGGCAATTGGGACCATGAGCGGCTCGGTGGCGTCGATGGCGGCGCGTGCAGCGCAGTCCCTGTTGCTAATGACGGGCGTGGGCGTGGCGGTTGGCGAAGCGAGCGAGAAGTACGACGCGTCGCGTGGCGTGGCGTACGCGACGCACAATCTGCGAGAAAGGCGGCGCCTGCGTCAGGCTAATGCAACGATCAAGCAGGACACCACTGCCCAGGAGGTGACGTGGCTGCAGCGCGAGCAGCCCAAGTTCCCGTATCTGCTGGCGCTGTCGCCCGCAGACAATCCAGCGGTGGTCGCGCAGGCGTGAGTGGGCTGCAGTGGCTATTAGCGTCCGTCCTTTTTCGGGTGGTAATTGACTCATATTGCGCATGGATCATCTAGTGTGTTGGGAGCCGACGAGTCCATCATAGGTACAGCACCCACCTCACCACCGTGTATCTATCCACGCTGAGCTGCCTGCTGTGTGTGGCTGTAGGCTCGTCCAGTGTGTCGACGGAGGCGACGCTGGAGTCGGTCCTGGCGCCGTCGTCCTCTGTGGACGCGCTTGTGCGTGTGCTGGCGCGGCGCTGGGCGGCGATCAAGAGCCAACTACACGGCGACGTGCCTGTTGAGCTGCTGGACCCAACACGCAGTGCTCTACAGCACCGTCTTGACGCGTTGCGTGTGGCAGTGCGGGCGTCTGCACTCGATGCCAAGCAGGAGACTGAGGCTGAGGCTGAGGCTACCCATGAAGCACCGACGCTGGTGTTTTTCCTGCGGGATTTCGACGCGTGGGATGATGTGGCTACGACGCTGTGGCTGCAGTGGGTCCACGAGATCACGAGCAACGGACTGGCACACGTCGTGCTGCCCACAGCGCAACCAGTGACGCCGACGGCAATCCGCGAGTGGCAGCGGCGATACAAAGTGCCTGATGCTGACTTCGTGGCGCTTCTGCTGCGTGTTGCAACGGGCTCATCCGACGCCAGCTCTGCTCACGAGAAGCTGCGGATGCTGAGCCAGTTGTACGCGCTGGAGCTCCAGGGAGTAGAAGCCGAACACTCGAACGAGGACCAAGAGGAAGACTTTGGCTTTGAAGCGAAGCTGCCCACCGAGACAGAGCTTCTTGTGGAGACTTTCGGCAACTGGTGGAGCGATCTGGAGCGAGTTTGTCAAGTGCTGAAGACGCGTGGCCTGCGAGAGATCGAGAGTCCAGAGGAGCGGATGGTGCTCGTGCAGTTGGTTTGTGACGAGTTGGAAAACGAGACGATGAGTTACTTACTCCAGTCACTAGCGATCCAAGAAGAGAGCGAAGAGACCTCTGCAGTTCCAGCCGAAACTGAGCGGCGAGAGCGACGCATCAGTGCGTTGCAGGCGTGGAAATGCCTCGAGATCATCACGCAAGTCGGCGACAACGCGCAGTTTGGGGCGTCGCCGCAGACGCTGTTGCAGAAGAAAAACGACAAGCCGATCAACTGTGCGCTCGCAGTGGAAGCGCTGCTGCCGTTCAACCAGCGCACGCACGGCGAGGCCAAGTTCATGGAGCTCATCGACCAGCGCGTGCTCTTCTTACGACCAAAGGTGAGTGGAAACCGGTTGTTCTGGATGCGTGGGGAAAAGCTCACACGTGGCTGGTGTGGCTTAGAGCGACGTGGAGATTGGCGTCGTGCCCTGCGATGCCAAGACACTCGTAGGTCCGTGCTGGGTGGAGACGCGGCCGATCGTCAAGCACGCGTTCGACAAACTATGGGTAAGCACCTGAAAACGTTCAAGGGTGATTCGCGCCTGCCCTGACCGTGCTGTTGTTTGTCGCTGTGGATGAATAGCGCGATGATTTCCACTACCACCGCGTGCTGGAGCTCGAGCGATTCGAAGACAACCACAAGCTGAGTGAGGAGATCGCGCTATTTGAGCAGGAGATCAACGAGAAGCGACGCGCGTTCGATGCGCAGACGCGGGAGTTTATCATGCTACAGCGCGTGATGAAGAAAGAAGACGTGGCGAAGCGCAAGGCGGAGGTGTGTAGACCATCTGCATGCACAAATAGGGGGATATCATTGACCAGAAACTGACCGTACTGACTGACGCGATGCATGTGAAGCTGGCGCTGCTCGAGCTGGAGATCCAGTCCAAGCACGTGTACCTGGAGCGGCTTCGTGAGCTGCTGGACTAGCGGCTACGCTTGACACTCGTACAGTTGCGCGCCCTCGGAGGGGTAGGCGATGAACATGGCGTCTTCGGGTGTATTACCGTGGAAAAAGTCGGTGTGGAGCTGCTTCTTCAGCGAATCAACGAGATCTGCCGGTACCAACAGCACTGCACAACCTCCCCAGCCAGCGCCGGTGAGTCTCGCGCCGTAGGCTCCGGCCTTTTCAGCGATTTCGACGATCGTGTCCAGCTCCGGGCAGCTGCATTCGTACAGATCACGACAACTCGCGTGGCTCTGCTGCATGAGCAGTCCCAGGTGTTGGAGCCGCTCGCTGAAGACGCTGTTGGTGTTGGTCGCGTCCATCAGCAGCTCTCGGAAGGCGGCGACCCGCTCTGCTTCGCCCCACACGTGGCGCGCACGTTGTGCGAGGCGGAAAGTGGTCTCGCTGGCCAGAACTCGCTACGAAATCCAACGCATTAGACACCAACAACCAACCACTCATGCTATGTTATCATAGCGTACCTTGGCAGCGTTTTCCAGTCGTGAGCCTTCGAACAGTGAGCTCAGCAGCTCCACGCCACTCAGCTCCTGCGTCAACTCTTCCACTTCGAATACTTCCTGGTCCAGACTGGTGGCAACCTCCTGCAAGAGCTCCGCGAACGCCATCGTCTGGACGCCACGCTTCAGCTCTAACGCCTGTTGCAGCTCCCGCAGCCTCGTCATCGTCTCCCAATTCGGCAGCTCCAGCCGTTTGCCCAGCAGCTTTGTTGCCAGTGCACACTCAATCACGCGCTTGTTGAACCGCGCTGTCGCGTCCTGCGCCTTGTGGGCTTGGACGCCCGAGTTGACGACCATGAACACGGCTTGTTGCGACCGGATTTCGGCCGGAAACGCCGCGATCTCCACGCTCAGCTGCGGCTCGAACACCACGTATAACGCCGCGTGGCGCTGCGCCAGACAGCTCACAGCCTGGTCCATGCCGCCGCCCACGGTGCCGATGTACTGCTCGGCCAGCCGGCACTGCTCTGCTAATTCCGTGCGTGTGGGCATCGCGATCCCCGCAGACGCACACAGCACTGAGGCAAACGCCATGGCGGACGCGACCACTAACGCGCTGGAGCTGGAGAGCCCGCAGGCCGGCGGGATGGTGCCGTCCACGAGCATATCCACAGCCAGCGGCTGCGAAAGCAACGCCGAGTTCCACTCGACGACGGCCATGTAGCCGCACACGACGTACTTCATCCACGCAGCGGACGGCGCCACGAGCGTCTGCGTGAGCGCCTGGAAGAGCGACGCTCCAGTGCGGCTGCCAGCGGTCGGCACGTGCGTGATGGACGTGAAGGCGAAGCGCGGGTCCGCGTTGCCGGCGAAGATCGCGACGCCGCGTGTGACGAGAGCGGTCACTGAAGGCGCGCGGAATGCGATGGCGACGCTCTGGGCGATGGCCATGGGCAGCACGCCGTAGCCTTCGTAGTCGATGTGCTCGCCGATCAAGTTGACGCGTCCAGGCGCGACAGCGACGTGGACAGAGGCCGGGGAAGCGGTGAGATAGGAGGTGGGGTACGACGCGTCGAACGTGCGTAACATGCGAGCGAGGCGTTTCCGGAGAGCGGGAGTCGCAAAGGAGGTAGCGCTTTGATCGGAGAGATCAATCGTGGTGGTCGCATACTCTGTGGTGTCCTGTAGCGAGAGGGAGACGCTCGCAAAGACGTCATCCACGCCGTCTCCATTTTCACGCGACGCCATGATGTGACGAAGTGATGCTCTCAACCTTGAAGCTATGAATTTAGAGGTGCTCCATGATTGGATGAAATTCAACTATGATTTCGTACTTTGCTGGGATCCGTACTTAGCGTCAACCAATCCTCGTCCAGCGTGGTTATGACACATTGGGGCGCTCTATTCGAGTG
>JAADXI010001102.1:0-11396 GCA_023337615.1 Pythium brachiatum | reverse complement strand
CTCTTTCTGCTCGCGGTCTCGGGTCTTGAGCTTGCTGTTGATCAGCTCTAGCTCGCCAGGCTTTTGCTGGATACTCTGCTGGAGTGCGAGGCGTTTGTACTCGTCCGGAGTGAGTTTTTGATCCGGAGGCGCCGCTACCGACTTCCTCTTCTTCTCCTTCTTCTCCGACTTGTCTTTCCGTCCAAAGAGCCCACTCAAAAGGCCTCGTTTCTTCTTTTTTGACGCGTCAGTCGCTGCTGCGTCGGCGTTTTCGGCCTGATCCGCGCGTCGTTTCTTGTCTTTCTCCTTGGCTTTTTCGTTTTCCTGCTCCAGCGTCACGACCTGTTCCTTCAGCTTGACGATCTCACTCTCCAGCTCCAGCGCTTTCTTCTTGAGACCCGCTTCTCGCTCTTGGAACAGCACGCGGTGCCGTTCTTCACCGCTTTTCAGCACAAATGGCTGGACGTGGGTCGATTCCTTGGTCTCAATATTGAAAAACACAGTCTTCCCGCTCTTGGCATCCAGAATCTCGAGCCAATCGCCATGGGCAGCAAAAGATTCCCACGAGATCCACGTGTGGAGACCTTTCTGGCCCTTGACATGAGCTTGTGTGAAGCAGCCATCGCAAAACCCGTCTCCACATAGATTGCAGAGCTTGGTGCATCGCTTGATCTCACAGTCCACGCAGTAGGCGTCTTTCTCGCTCGTGAGATCGTCTTTGAGGATCTCTAATGCCACAAAGTCGTGGTCTTTCTTGGCGGCATAAACAGCACTTGGATCGTGGAGACCGTCGTAGCAACTCGCGCAAAACGCCTCATCACACTGCGTACAATGGCGCGTCGCGAGCACTTGCTGGCACTCCACGCAGACCAACGACCCGGCGCGGAAGTGGAGCGACGTTGGGATGTGGTGGGACGTCTGGGCTGACTCGTGGACAATGGGGAAGCACGCTTCGCACGAGAATCGTGAGTCACTGGGGCACTCCCCGCAGTAGTACGACGCTGGCGTTGTTAACATGACCATGGTAGTATTGTCTGTGGGGACCTGGGCTTGGCCTGGGCACTTGGAGTGGAGACAGCGACTGGGTAGTTGCATAGGCTTGACAACCAAGAAATCATGGTGCGTTTTCGAGCCTAGCAGTCCATGGTCCAGCGTGAAGCACGCATTGCAATACAAACACTTGCCAAACAAGTCGCTGGGGAGACAGTCGAGACACTCCTTGTCGGCCTCCACGGCCTTGCACTTGGTACAAAACCCCTCGGGAGCCACTGCCACAGGCTTGCGCTGTTCCTCCGTCTTGGTCTCCGCAGTCTCCGCTGTTTGTGACCGCTTATCGTCCGGCTTCTCTGCTTTCTCCGTCTTCTTCTTCCTCTTCTCTGTGTTCTTTGATGGCGACGGTGGCTTCACGACCACTGGCTTCTCCCACGAGCTTTCACCTGTGGTTGCATTGTAGTAATATCCATTGCCGTATGCATCCACCACGTACTCCCACGCCGGATCCAGCACCTCTTGCTCCTCGCCACCGTCTTCTTCGTCGTCGCTATCACTGAGGCCCTTGGCTTGGCGTCGCAGTGATCGCTCCAGCTTCTTGGCTTCCAACTGTGCCGCCAGTTCCTGCTTCCTGAACGCCGCCGCCTCGGCTTGCCACTTGGCGATCTCGGCCTCTCGCTTGGCGTCTTTCATCTGCTTCTCCAGCGTCTGAAGCCGCTGCAACTGGAGCGCCATTTGCTCCTGCTTGTACTGCTCCTGGAACGCACGCTCCTGCTCCTTCCACTTGCGCTCTTGGATGTACGCCTCTTTGATCGCATCGCCTCGCTTCTTGGCCTTGAGTTTCTGGACGCGGCACCTAGCTATAAAGCCTCGTGCGATCCTCTGGATCTCGAGCGCCATGCGATTCTCCAGCACGAGTCGCTCTCGGCGTTGGATCTGCAGTACCACACACTGGACGCGCGTCCGATAGCCGCGGTACCGACGCTGCATCACTACGACCGCTGCGTCTTCCTTCTTCATTTGCTGCTTAGCGTAGTCGATTTGCCACTGGATCCACTGCTGCTGCTCGCGTGTGTACACCACCGGCTCTTCGTTCTCTTCATCACTGGTTCTGTTCATATACTGGGAGGTCAAAAACGCCAGCAGCGGCGACTGATTTACCTTGTGCTGTAAGGAATTCGTGTACGCGCGACGCTGCTGCATGTCCACCACTTGCATGGCCTGCTTCAGCAGCACGGCGACCTTGCGTGCCTCCATGCCTCGCGCTCGCTTCTGGATCAGCACGGCTGACTGTTGAAGCAGCTTCTCCAGTTGCTGCTGCTCGTGCCGCAACTGCCGCGTGAGCCGCCGAGCCTTGTGGCCTCGCGCCACGCTCTGCAGCTTCAGCGTCGCAGCGAACCGCCGTTGTTCCTCCAATTCTCTCGCTTGCAATCGACGGTCTCTCTCCTTACGAGCCCGCTTCCCTCTCCACGCACACTGGATCGCTATCGTCGACCGCCGCTTGGCTCGGTACTCCTGCTGAGCCTTGCGTCCACGCACCACGCTCTGGATCGCCACTGCAGACACACGTCGCTGCTGTCTCTCCTTCAATAACGCATCCCGCTGGCGCTTGGCTCGCAGTCTACGCACTTGGCACTGCAGCAGCAGCACCGCAGCGTTGCGTTGCATTGAGATCTTGTCTTTCTGAGCCATAAACCGAAGATGCAGAGCGTAGCGGCGTTTGCTTTTCCGCCAACTGAGCTGTACACGTCGGGCGGCGCGCTCCAGATCTCTCGCGTAGCGTCGTCGCTGAGCCTCTTGTCGTCCAAGAAAGCCACGCACGACGCGCTGGATCCGCACCGCCATCTCATTACGCCGCAGTTCATTCCGCCTGACGGCTTCAATACGAGCCAGCTCTTCGCGTCTGGCTCGTTCCTCATCCAACAGAACTCGGCGTCTTTTGAATAGCTCATGCAGTCGCTCGCGCTGGCAGTACCGGCGCCACGCACGCTGCAGCACAGATGCTCGCACGTGCTCGTTTGAGAGATGGAGACGACGCAACGCAGCGTGCTGTCTGGCCATATACCCACGTACACGCCTCTGGACATGAACTGACGCTGCTAGCTCCCGCGCTAGTTGGATTTGCCGTGCTTTCTTCAGGATCTCGAGCCTTTTCTTCGCTACACGGACCCGCCATCGGCACTGGATCCGAGTGGCCGCACACTTGTGTTGCAGTCGTCTCGCAACGCGTTTCGCTGTGCGAATCCAGCGGAAAAAGTACGTGATCCGCTTGGCGCAAAGCGACAACAGCAGCAAATTGAAGCCGTTCTTGAGCGTGCTCCACTTCATCGCTGTGCCGTAGCTTTCAAACCGCAGCAGCCGCTGGATCTCCATGCTTCGCTTGTACTCACGGTCCACAGAGGCCTGTTTCAGATCTTTCAGCAGTGCACGCGCTCGTCGTTGGCGATACAACGTCTGGATTTTGACTGCCGCGGCTTGCATCTCCTCAGCCGCGAGCTGCTTGGCGTTAGCTAGCCATTTCTGGAACGCCCGGTCGATGGTGCCCACGTACGCGTCGCTCGCAAGCCGCTCAAAGAACGCTAGCGCTTTCTTCTGGGCGTGCTGGACAGCAGCGTCACGTCGCTCCTGGTCGATCAGCGCCTGGCGCCACGCGACCCAGCGACGGAACGCGTAGAACATCATGCGGTGCTGCAGCTTGGCGAAGATCGATGTGATCGTGCCCACGCACTTTTGCTTGCAGTAGGTCTTGTCCAAATTGCGTTCAAACAGAAATGTGAGTGGCAGTTTGGCTTTCTCGTCTTCGATCTTTTGAGCGACGCGCTGATGGAGAACGAGTTCTTGCCTGGTCAGCAGCTCCAGTTGACAGGAAAGCGACACTGTCGTTGCTGCGTTTGCTTTGTTCGGTGGTAGCCTCTGGACAGCGGGAAGGCTGAGAGATAGGATGCTGTGGGCTTTAATGGGCTTGTGCTTGCGAAGATTGCGTTGCCTTTGCTCGAGTTTTAGCGCTTGGAAGTCAGAAAGCACAGCGGCGGGGAGCACTGTCGGAGCCGCAAGTGGGGGCTTGAGCTCAGCTTCATCCTTGTCATCCGTTTCCGATCTCGCTGTGCGCGGTGGTTGTGGTGATAGCGCTTGTTTTGTGTCTTTGAGATCAAGTCGCATCGACTGAGCGCAGTTCCGCTGACGTGGACTCACAGTATGGCTGTGTGGCCCACGGCTCTTCGCTTTGCCTCGACCATGTCCATTCGCGAGACTGTAACGAGCGTCTTGCGCTCTCCGCTTCTGCTTTGCCTTACGTTGTGCCTTCTTCTTAAGCTCGTTGTCACCACCACCGCTCGCATCGCTGTCACTGCCACTATTAGCAGTCGCAGTATCAGCGTTGGCTCCGTCTTGGACCCACTGAAACGGCGAGCGGAACTCATCCAGCGTCTGCTCGTCCACGCGCAGCCACGGGTACTTGGTCGACAAGTGTGTGAGGTCCCAGGTCTTCTGTCGCTGCCACGAGGACGCAGTCGAGTAGCCCAGCACCGCGCCATTAGCATTTGCGTTCATGGCATTCTTGATGTTGTTGACAGTGAGTGAGATGTTCAAACCTGTGGCTTTTGATACCGAAACGACGCGGAGCTGTTCATTTATCAACTGTAGGAGGTTATATGAACCAATCAAATGCGGAGATTTGATTCTTTATTTTTGGAGAATGGAGGAATGAGGAATGAGTTGATGCTTTATCTCGCCGTGGCTGCCTCGTCATTCTCCACACCATGGCAACGCGAGCATTTGACGACTGGTCTCCAGCCAGTGTCTTTGGGGCGACCGATCTATCGCCGCGAGATGAGAAGAGTCCAGAAAGGCGGCCGCACACCAAGCCATCGGCAGGACGGTGGAGTCCTCGAGACGACAACAATGTCAGCGAGCATGAAGACCAGCCAGTGCTAGCAAGGCAGCCCACAACTAGAAGAAGCTTAGTTGATTTTACTACAGTCTTGTTGACAAAGCGAAAGGCGTCGCGTGCTGAGCCAGCTCAGCAGGATGATGAAGACTCGGCAGCGAGAGCTATCCAAGCGCGGCTTCAAATGTGGCTTTTGTATCGACGAGAGCGCGAGAGTATTGAGCACGTGGATCGTCTGCGTCTAGAACTGGAGAGTGCTGCTGCTACAGCGATTAGCGACTGGGTCAGGCGATGCCTCACGCGGTTTGGGATCCTGGAGCACGCAGCACAACTGCGGTATCAGCGAGTGATTCGCCAGGACGCTTGCGAGTTGATTTGCGGTTGGATCTGTCAACAGCGAGATGCCTCTCTGTTCCGCCGTAAGCTGAGAAGAAGAACCCACGCACGGCGTCGCCTGTATTGTTGGTGGCGTCGTCTCCAGTGGGAGAAACGTTGTCGGCGTCGACAGGAGCGGAAGGAAGAACACTGGCGACAAGCAGTGGAGAATGCGCGGAGCTTGATAACTAGAGTGGTGTGGACGTATGTGAAACGCAGGCGAAGGCATCAACACACGCGTGGACAAGCTGTTGTTTCTATCGGTGCGTTTGTTATCAAAGCAACGGCGCGAAAGCGAGCGAAAGAGGAAGCTGATCGACGCAGGAGTCGTCGCGCAGCGTCGTTAAGGATCCTCAACGTGCTGACCCGGTGGCAACTACGCCTCAAACTTTCGCGTTGGCTTAAGGAGATCCAACATCAACGGAGCGCTAAAGTTGCTCGTCAGCACCACGCTGCGTGTGTTCTCCAGCGACTTGTTCGCGTGATGCTGACGGCGTTTCGGCTGATGCGCCGACGTGACGCGGCCACGAGGATCCAAAGCATCGTTCGCGGCCAGCAAACGCAACGAAGATACACAGCTCATCTTCTACAGAGACGCCGGGTCGCCAGCATCAATCTACAGCGGGTTGTACGTGGGTTTCTAGCTAGAAGACGCGTTCAAAGCATGCTGCAGCAGCTTCGCGAACGGTTTAAATGCCTCAATTGCGGGCTCATCGAACCAGGTGGACTGTACTGTAAGTTCTGTGGGCGAAAACGCACGACATTTGACGTGCTAGGGCCTGGAATCGCCGCTGGAGCGATCACTACGGACGCCGAACTACGCAAGAAACGGAAGAAGAAGCAAGCTGATGATACTTGTACTGTGGAGGCAGCGACGGGCTTGCCTCCTGCCGCACCACTGCCGCTTGTCCGACCTCATCAAGCCCAACGGTTAGCTCATGGGCCGTCTATAACAGCAAGCGTGATCATGATGGACCTGCCGGATATGATGCCACTGTCACCTACGAAGACCAGCAATTCAACGGCCTTGTCAAGCGCGTTATTGTCGCCACGCTACAGGTCCACGCAGCTGAGCTCGCCCCCCGTTCAACCGCCGTCGTATCCACGCAAACCGCAAGGCGCCAATCACACTGGTGGCCGTCCTGGCAACTTCCATCGCTCCGTATCAGTCGCCGAGTCCACGCGGCTTCCCGTTACTGGGTTGGCGTCAGTCGACAAGACAAGACAGCGAGCGGAAGCTCTGATGCAGCAGGACAACCATCGGTTCCAGCACGGCTCCCAATCCACTATGAACTTGCATATGCAGCGGCTCCAAAAGGGAGGCAAAGCAGCCAGTCGTTAACATCAAAATCCTCTCTACTCGATTCATGTTTATCTCGTTGTATAGTTTAAAGCAGACTAAGGCGTTTTGAATTTTTTAACCTTGAGTCCACGGTCTCAGCTACATAATAGTAGTAGGCGCAGCCAACGGCATGCTGCTGTTCGGCAATGACCCGCGTGGCCCCGAGATCGCCGACATCGTGGGCATCGAGTCGCCGCGCGTCATGCGCATGTGCGCGAACCACTCGTGCTTCAGCGCCTCCTGTGCCGTCAGCCGCATCGACGCGTCCTTGGTCAGCAATCCCTTAAGCAGCGACTTACACAGTGGCGAAATATTGCTCAGCACCGGGTCGCTGTCCACATTCACCTCTGCGTGGAGCGTTTTCTGGACGATCTCCTGCTTGGTCTTGCTCTGGAATGGCAACACGCCTCGGATCAACAGGTACATGATCACACCCACGGACCAGATATCCGCCTCTCGGCCGTATCCCTTCTGGGAGAGCACCTCTGGGGCCACGTAGTTGAGTGTACCGCACGGCATCTTCATGATCTCCTCCGGGTGGACGAGCTTGGACAGGCCAAAGTCCGCGATCTTGAGGTCGCTGGGTTTGTCGCCGCAGAGGATATTCTCCGGTTTCAAGTCGCGGTGCACGATGCCCAGGCGATGTAAGTACGCGACGCTTTCCAGCAGCGGCAGCATCACTGCGCGCGCCTCTGTCTCCGTGTATCGCGATCGTTCCTTCTCAATACGCGAGTACAAATCGCCGCCGCTGACCAGCTCAGTCACGATGTAGATGTTCTGCTTGTCTTCGTACACGTCGTGGAGACTGATGATGTTGGGGTGGCGCACGAGCTTGAGAATCGCGATCTCGGTCCGCAACAGCTCCTTCTCCATCGCCACGAGCTTGCCCTTGTCAATGATTTTGACGGCGTGGGTCACGCCCGAGAGCTTGTGGTTGGCTACACACACTTTGGAGAAGCGGCCTGTGCCGAGTTGCCGTCCGATAGAGTAGAACTGTTCGATCGAGATCTTGTCCGTTGCTCGGCCCAGTGCCGTCGTCCATTTGGTGAGCTCCTCAGGGGTCTTCACGTAGATCGTGCGGGTCTCCCGCCCACTTCCAGGCTCTGGAACGATGTCGATCGCGAAGAATTTGGTGGATTTCTCGATCACGATGTTCTGTGGGAGAGCTTCGATGTAACAGCCGCCCATAAACGTCACACCACGCGGCGCAGCGTCGTCCTTGTTGCTGTAGGTACACAATCATTAGCCTCAGATACTGCCATTAGTGCCACAACAGTGTGAGCGTACGCGTAGTAGTAGAGGAAGGTTCCCTGGAGCACGTAGTGGCGCTTGATCATTTGTCGCAGGCGGGAGCCGCGCTTCCACAGATCGCCACTGAGCATGTCGGGCTCATCCACGAGCGTCGCCAAGTCGCCCAAGTTGATAGAACGACGCGCGATACTCGCGCTGTTGCTTATAGCGGATGAGTGCGAGACGATCGTTGAAAACGACGACGTGGGCGTCAGCGTTGTGGTCGTGATGTGGCTGTTGTTGTTGCTGCTGGCATGGCTATTGGACGGGGAAGGCACGCCTGTGATGTGCTGGATCGTCGCCTCGAGGTCCTGGATGGTTTGCTGGATCTTGGACGAGATCGCGTCGATGGGACAGCACTGCTTGGCTTCAAGAAGAAGCAGCCGCGTCTTCTCCAAATCCTTGGTGTTCACTGGTCCCTGCGTGATCAGCCGCCCATACGAGCGACTGCAAGCGTGTTAGCTTCGAGATCACCACACTCAAGCAATAGAGTTGAGTGCGTACGTTGGGGACATCGTCTTGATGGAGTTGCGGCGCTTGAGGATATCCAGCGGCTCTGGTAGTTGCTTGGTGTCCTCGGCTGCCGCGTTAATGTTGCTGTTGCTACTCTCCTCTGACGGTAGGATACTGATCAGTAGCTACACAACACCCAACACGAATTAGAAGAGATCGAGTAGGCACGACAGCTAAAGCAGCGTGGTTCCTACGTTGGTGATGCCAGGCGTGCGCTCGCACCAGTCGCTGAACTGCTCAAACGTGAGGCGGCTCGTAGACGTGGTCACGTCGCTTGGAAAGGCCGAGTCCACGAGCGTCTCCACCTCATCCGTGATGCTCGTGCTACTACCTGTTGAGGGCTCGTCGCGTTTCTTCGAAGACCGCAGCAGATCGAGTGCTGCCTCTGGAAACTGGTGGAGCATCGTGCCGAGCTCGTGGCGGGAGATCGAACCCGTTCTGTCATACATACCAACACGTCAGCTGTGTGGAGAAGCAAAATACAGAGTCTGTGTGTGGTGCTTACTCGCTGAGATCGTAGAGATCGAAGATGAACTTGAGCTTCTCCTTGCGCGTGCCACGGAACAGAATCGCGAGCCCGTAGATGAACTCGTTGTAGGCGATCGTGCCGGAGCCGTCCTTGTCGATGACTTCAAACAGACGCTCTACGCAGGCAGATCACAGCACCAGTTAGAGATTGATCCAGCCTCAGAGGTGGATAGCGGGTGCTGTCGTACCGCCCAACAAGCCTGGTAGTGGGAAGCATTTCAGAAAGGTTTCCTTGTCGACAGTGTCGCCGTTCTTGCTGTTGGCGAGGCCCTTGAAGGTCTCACGTAACAAGTGGATCTCGTCCTCGCAGAATTTCTTCATAGCCTCGCGCTCCGCAGTCGTCAGTCGACGCGAAGAGTATTCGCCACGCAGCGGAGAGTTTCCCATGGTGATAGTGATGTGAGCGTACGGGCGAAACGAGTGAGGCGATGGATTGATAGGAGGAGAGACCGTAGACTCTGCGGCTTCAGTGGAAATGTCTTAGGCAGAAGAGACTCGGCGAGATTCCTACAGGCCTTCAAGCATGGAATGCTTCACATTGGAGCCTGCGGGGTTGCTGTAAATAGCGGCAAGCGCAACCGCAACGAGCGAGCAACAAAAGAGACGGAGGCGGGCGACGTATTTTCAGCACAAGGAGTACTTATTAGCTTAGGCTAGCCTATGTAGTCTTAGCTTTGTGTACCGATGCTAATATAAATGTGTGAGTGATGGTCCGAGAAAGTACACTTGGGTTCAATTTCAAGATTCACGTGGTACTGTATTCGCGATCCCACCTCAAGATTTTTTGCGTGGACTTGTCGCCACCGAGCGCTGCACCCAGTGAGCACTGACACTAACGCCAAGCACGAAGGGCTTCGGAGGACTCCCTTCCCAATTCCGGGCGTCTGTCATTTGCGAACTTCCAGCGACTGCACCAAGCCATAGCCATGTCTTGTCAGATCTGCCTCGAAGACTTCAGCGACCTTCTGACCAACGACCCCACAATCTTACGCGTCCAGCAACTGTGTGGTGCTTACACCACCTGCGCTATCGATGTGTGCTCACACTGTCTGCGTCAGCACATCCAGACGACTCTGTACGACGGCATCCATGGGGTGCTTCCGCGCGTCCGCTGCCCGATCTGTCTCGTGGCGATCAACAAGAGCCGGTGGATCCAGTACGCAACGCCTCACCTAGTATTCGAGTACGAGCAACTCTCAGCATCTGCTCTCACGACCATGTCGCCATGTTGCCACGATCCCAATTACGTCCATTATCCACTATTCGACTCCTTAACGAAGGACACCACGATGCCCGTCGAGTTCTATATACCTACTGGCTGGACCGATACACCAGCAGCCTTCCAGGCTCTGATGGACGGCTATCTCAACCATCGAATGGCGGCGTCCCACGTGGTCACGCGTCTTGGCAACGCTCAGGGCATCCACAACCTCCAGTACACTGTGGAAGGGTTACTGGAACAGATCTACGACAGCGAGCGCCGCGCGGCGCTGTATCTGTCGTACTTGTATCGGTTCCCAGCCACGACAACAGTGTGCTGTGACAGAAGCTTCTGCTTCAACTGCAAGGGCACAAACTGTGGAGATACCTGCGAGGAGGAGGACGGCTTTGACGAAGCCAGTTGCATGGTGCGCTGCCGGCAGTGCCGTGCGATGCTCGTGGTCACCGACGGCTGTGACTCCGTGCACTGTCCGTGCGGCTTCGCGTTGAGCTGGGAGACAGAGATCAAGTACCGTGCGTGGAAGAAGAAGAACCTCGTCAGCTTTGATTTGTTCGACATGCAGCTCGTGGAGACGTGGGAGGCGAAGCGCACGATGCTGGACAGCTATCTGGAGACGCACCTCAGTGCTCTGCGCGTTAAGACAGTCGAGCGGCTTATCAGCGAGCATCGATCGATACTCCAAAGAGCTCTCGAGCTCTGGAGGAGAAGCCGCCGTAGGCTTGTTGTGAACGATGAGGCTGCATCGACACGTTGCGGGCTGGAGGAAAGCGGCGACCGTCTGCCAGTCGATCGTAGGGAGGCTCTATTGTGCTAGCAGGCTACACGGATACCGAAAACGACTGAGAAAAATTGAATTGCGAGTATTTTGTGTAACAGCATCTTTGCTATCTGGCTCCGTTTTGCCAAGGGTGTCCCCAATGGACTCCATTGGGTTATGTTCCCGCCACACGAACTCTTCGTATGCGATAACAGACGAAACATTCCCAATCACTCACTTGAAGGATTTCTTGTCGTCACAAGTCGCATATATAAGTTGTCGCAGGTTTTTGGGTGGCCCCATTCAGATGCTCACTGGGAACCTTTGTGGGTGCGATGATCGCTTGGCATTCGCCATTTTGACTCGTCTCGCGTGGACACCACCATGGCGCAACGGCCGCCTCTCCTGCCGCTCGTGCAAGCCCACGCCACGTTGCTACTCACCGCGCCAGCGCTCGTCGCTCTCCCCCACGTCGTCGGCCTCATCTCCGCCTTTCTCGATGGATCTGCGCACG
>JAADXI010001101.1:0-11401 GCA_023337615.1 Pythium brachiatum | reverse complement strand
GAGCGGAGCCAATGAAACGTCCGGAGTAGCGTGGCGGCAGCCAATGAAAAGTGCGGATTTGCGTTCCGATAGGCGGCGACGCCAGGGGCGCTGACCTTACTCGCTTAAATGGTGCGGATACCGTTTTGTTTTTTTGATGATGATTCTTGCTGTTTTAGCCAATCGTCGATTATTTAGTTCCTGAATCGCCGTTGAAGTCATGAAAGCAACCTCACTAAGCTCTCGAAGCATGTGTTCATTACCATAATCATATCTTGGGATTACGTTTTGGTTGATAACCGCGATGTAATAGATGTATTTGTATCTAACGTTGCAATCAACAAAAGAATACTCAATCGTTCCTTCGTCAAAGAGGATACGATAGACATCTTTGGTGAGACCTGTTTCCTCCTCAAACTCGCGTGTCGCTGAGATGAGCGTTGTCTCTTTCCTATTAGATCTTCCTTTTGGTATTTCCCAGAGTAGTGTTGCGTTTTTGGTCTTTGAAAGCAGGCGAAGGAGTACGTTGCGTTCAATGAGTATGTTATACTTGCGCAGAGAGCGATTGTACGCCACTCTATCCGAGTTGCGAGTTGGTTCTCCGTTACAGTAGTTCCATATAGTTTCAAAGCCTCGTGATTGAATTGTTGACTTCTCTGTGATGGTCATGGCATCGAACATGTATTCAAGGTCTTGGTCTTTGCACGGATCGTACATACCCCGCACAAACTCAATAAATGAATATGTGTGTCTTTTTTTGATCATCAGGATCTCATAGCATCCTGAATCAGTGCTCTTACGCACACAAGCGACTCCGTAGCTTGGGATGAACAACGCGTCAGCGCGAGGGATGCTTGATTGGGCCAATCTTGTGGTCTGTATTCCTGCATCTGTATCACTGATATCTTTTCTTTTTGTTTTATGGTTGCCTCTTTGGGTAAACTGCTTTCCGACCCGATAACGCATCGTCGATCGTATATCTATCTTTATAGTTTGTGATATCCGATTTCGAGTGGAAAGCGAAATATTTTACTGTGGAAGAGGATAGCGGGCTTTGCATCCACGTCAGGTGTGACGAGTTTAGTAAAGTTAATGTTTGTTGCGATCACTGTATCGCTAATCTTTTCTACAACAATGCGCTTGCGATCATTGACGAGTTCAAGAACTGCAGCATTCGCAGCATCATTGTTCGTAGTTAGCTTTTCAACAATGATAACGTCGCCCGACTCAAGCGAGTGAGGGGTGGCAAAGATAATTTGTCCATTGGCCGACGAATAGTCGAGTCGTAACGCTCGCATCCGATCTGAACAAAACATGATTGGAAACAGCGGGTCATTGAAACGCAAGGATAAGTCATCTAAATGGTTGATAGGCGTGGTGAATTTGCAATATTCATTGACGGGCCGGAGCTCAACAATACTGTCGCTCATGGTATGATAGGTGAAAGCAAAGTGGTAGGTATCATCTCGTGCAACGATGCCATTGCTACGTAAAGCCGCAAAGGTCAGTGTGATCTCTTGTGAGAAGTTACGTTTGCGAAGAGCGGCTGAGTATGGAAGGACGATCTTACCTACTTTAAGATATGTAACATTGGACGGTGATACCGGTACTTGGAGTTGGCCGTCACCTAGCTTCCCGCGAAACTGGTGTCGCGGCACTAGTGAAAACACGAAGTCCATTATTGGAGAGCCGTCATAGTTGGACGTTTCGCGCAGTCTTGTATCGACGTAGAGGTGCATTGCTTTGCTAGATAGCAATGGCGAAACGTTCAACAAAGACTTGCGTAGTGCGATTACAGAACTAGTTTCCTTCTCTACCTCCTTAAAATATCCATCATCATCTGCTAAAGGTTTAAGCGATTCAACGTACGATTGTGCAATAGCAGCGTGTAAGCTGCGCTGAGCTGCATGCTGAATAGACAGTTGTTTGACATTAAGGCGCTTGTAATACGTAGTGATGTTTCGAATTAGCGTGTTATCAGCCGCCTCTATACCGAGGTTGGCGCAGACAAGCCGCACCACCGAAGCGTAGGCCGCCGCGTCCATGATCGTATATTAGACTTGTCTCAAATCAGATGTGCGCGCAAAACGAGTTGCGAATTGGTCCGAAGATTTACAAGTGTGTGCAAATCGTATCATTTTTATCGACTCGCAAATTCGCTGTCTTTCTCTTTCTTTTTCTTGTCGTCGTTTTGATTCCGTGTCGGCTCATGACCTTATTCACGATGGGCTTGCGAGTCGGACGCGGCTGTAAGGCGGAAGCAGCTTCGGGAGATGGTGGCGGCGTTGGATCCTCCGAGATGCTGCCGGGTGAGCCCGGGCTCGGTGGGGAGGTGTCGGCGTGTAAGCAGTATCCTGGCGCATCGCTCGCTCCAACAGCGGTGTCAAGAGCATTTCCATTTCCCAAATGGTCGGCGAGTCAGGTGTCCGACAATCAGGCCTCATATCGCGCGGCGTATCGCTGTCATAATGGGGTGTCGGACAGCTCGTCAAATAGTCAGATGCGGCCAGCGAGTGCAGTGCGCGCCATCGTTTCCGATTGTTATACTCCGCTGCTTCCCATGCCGTCATCGGGTGTCTGCGCTGGCAAAAGAGCTCCATCTCTACGCCTTCAATCTCCGATAGCCCTTCCTCAAGGAGCCACTCATGCCACGCGCGGTCTTCTTCGCGCCGCCTGCGCCACGCACGGTAGCACTCGTCTTCTTCGGGCGTCATATCTTCCTCACGTCGCCGCCTCCGCCACGCACGGTAGCACTCGTCTTCTTCGGGCGTCATAACGTCTGCGTGCGCCGGAGGAAGTAAGCCCATGAACCCTAGGTCACGGTACTATCAGCAGGCCGCGGTACTATCAGCAGATTACTGCTGGGCGTTCAATGCACAAGGATTAGCGGGTCTAGCACAAGTTCACATCGTATTCGTTTATACCCTAAACGTGATAGATAAAGTCATGGGGCATTCCCCAGCACCAGTATCCGAGGAAGTGCGCCTGGTAACACAGCCCTTCTGTCTCGATCCCGTCGTATCCTTCTTTTCCCCATTCGCTGCCAATGACGTAGTGATGTGGGAAGATCACACCTTGCCTGTGGATATCGGCTCGAACATACAACATCGTCCCGCCAACCGAGTCGAGGGGTACGAACTCGTCCAGCTTAGCTACGAAGTCGGATAAGTGCTTCACGTAGCGACGAACGCCATCACGATCTTGGGGCAGTTTTTTTCGCTGACCGACCCACGCGTTCAAATCGTATTCATTTGATCCTTGGTAGCAAATAGGCTCCACAATATCGAGGTTGGAATCGATCATCTTGGTAATAAGGTCGGACGGCACCTTGAAACCATCCGCGTCCAGCCACACGACATGTTTGTGCCACGTCTCGAGCGTTGACATCAGGGCAAAGTTGCGGTATCGCGCAATCATTCTCCGTCGCCCAGCTTGGATATTGTCGTTGTTGTGATTCTCCCCACCATAACGAGCGAAGTCGTTTCGGAAGATGAGAGAGAACTGCGCGTAGTTACGCACATGGATTAGCATGCGTTCCTTGATCCGGCTGAATTCGGTGAAGTTGGATGTCAGCATCGTCACCGAAGTCTGCTTCGCTGGGTGTGAGAAGCTTGTGAGTAGCGTAAAGAAGTCGTCGACAGAGCGATTGCGCCCCCAAGACTCATGATCCTTGAGCACCATCATGATAAGCAGCGGGTCTTTAGATTGAGTCGTCAGATCGTCGAGAAACTTGATGTTCTGCAGGCGCAAATGAATACCAGGCTCCATACCGTGCTGAGCAAAGTACTCCTCCGACGTGATGATGTCCTCCAATTCCTCGTAACACCGACGAACGTTTATCGCGGGGCCTTTTAGTGGGAGATTAGGCGTGGTACGCGAGTGCACCACGCTTAGCACGATAGGTTCGGCTTCAGAAGTCGCCATGTGGATCGCCCGACGCGCTGACAAAAAGGTCGCGATGATCCCGGCTACTATCCACACCAGCCAAACGCGTCCCACCCGAGGTCTTGGATGTTGAGCATGCATCTTGCGATCGTAGCAGCACAAGTGAGCAAAGTAGCAAGTAAGACAGCTCGAGAACGACGGCAAGATTCCGACCCACATAGGTTCTCGGCGATCTTCCACAGTCCACGGCGACGCTTCGGCCGAACGGGTAAATAGGGGTTAACCCTAGGGTTTAGGGTTCCGGTTGGGGTAAAAACCTATTTTTACGGGCGACAGCCGAGATTTCTAAGAACGTATCGAGAGTGATGATCACTAAACCGGACGGGATCATCACTCACTGAAGAACAACATCAAGGATGCACAAGAGCGCGCCGCCTCAGGGCATGCGGGGAGGATCCGGACGCTCCCTTCGCAAGCAGACAGACGCTGGTGGACCGAACGCCGATGACAGACTACGCATAGAGCGATCGCCGCGACTGCACCTTTCACAACGCGGACATGAATATCCAAGGGTTACATCC
This sequence comes from Pythium brachiatum, assembly GCA_023337615.1. Classification (NCBI taxonomy): domain Eukaryota; phylum Oomycota; class Peronosporomycetes; order Pythiales; family Pythiaceae; genus Pythium; species Pythium brachiatum. The sequence continues at coordinate 6,956 of JAADXI010001101.1, read as the reverse complement.
TAAACAACGATGGTAGCGATAAAGCGATACGACTACGGCGAGACTACACCTTGGAACTCGGACATGAGATCATCGTCTCCATCCGAGTCGTCGAAGAGGCTATCGTCAACCTTGGCGTTCATGCTTTGCATCTCCTCGAGCACTGAATCGAAGATGTCGTGAAGCATTTCGAGTGAGAACCACTCATTCTCCTTCCACACGCAAGCGATACGATTCGCTTTGATTGGAATGTCTTGCGCGACGAACACGCAAGGAGGTGTGTTGATCATCATGGTCAACGTCGCAGTCTCCTCCGCGATCTCCGCCAATCTCTCGGCTGAGATGAAGTCAGAGTGAACAGGCTCGCGCGTGATGCCCAAGTGAGCAAGTACTTGATCATCACGAGTCAACCGCGGTACCTTCGCAGCTTCAAACTCTTCTTTGGCTCGGCGAGTCGTACGCTGGTTGGGCGGAAGCGCCGAATGGCGGGCATTGTGTGCTTTGGTCTCTTGCGTGATGCGTGCTTTCATTTCATTGTTTGCAGCAATGATACGCTTGTTGATCTGAGATCTCGCTGATTTCGGATCGTTCCAAGCCTTGAGGTGAAGCTCAAAGTTCTCGTTGGCGTCGAGACCTTCCTTCTTCAGCTGCACGATACGGAGTTGCCGCTTCTCATCTTCAGCATACTTCTCCGCAATCCGAGTCTGGTTGCGACCAAAGCGACTTCCTTCATGCGGGCTTGGATCGCAGTCAGCACGTTGTTGCGATAGTCGATTGGATTGGCAACGTACGTGAATCCACGGTGTACCTCGCGCTGATCGCGATCGACTTTGGAAGCGATCGTCTTCTCGACATAGGCTTTCTGCCCGCCGATAGTCTCGAAGTGACACACCGCTTTGCCAGTACCGCGTTCGTGACCAGACTTTGTCGTGATCGAGAACCCATGACGAAGTGTTGTGTCTTGAGGGTCCATTGTCGACGCGATGCTCTTCTTGGTTGCGTAGCCCTTCAGCTTGTAGAACTCGCGCGACATCTTGCCCACACGATCTAGGATCTGTTTGTTGGTCAACTGCTCAAGCTTGAGTTGAGAGTTGGTCACATCGAGCTTGCTGTTTGCCAGGTCAAGCTTCGTACCCATCATGTCGATCTGATCAGACGTACGCTCACGGTCGAGCTCTCGGTCGCGCCTCATCTGCTCTCGGTCGCGCTGCATTTGCTCGCTCATTTGCTCCATGTTGTTGTCCATCTTCTTCATCGTGGCGATGATGAGATCGTCCTTGAACGACTCATGAACCTTGATCGCTTGCTCGGCTCGTTTCTTTTCTTGCTCCGCACGGTGGTCGCTAGTGTACTGCTTGTAGATCGACCACAGTTGCATCACCGTCGAGAAGTACTTGGCGAAACGACGATCATTGTGCGCATGCATCAACACCTCGTGGAGACCGATCTTCGTGATCATGTACTTGATCGTGTGGTACGTTCTTCCATTCTTGACTTCGTCGCGAGCAATGACCTTGCACTCGCGAGTTTGGAACAGCACCACATCGGTACTAGCTTCACCGGACAGGTCAGCTTGTTCGGATTCGTCGTCTTCGTTCGTTTCATTCGCACTGTCATCGTCACCGGTAGTGTCTCGTGGGATCAACCCCGGCCTCATCAATACGCGCTTGGTCTTGTTGGACTTTCCAACAAGTGCGATGACGCCCAAATCCTTGAGAGCTTCTTCCGCGTCAATCGTACAGCCGGTCGGACGTTTATTGTACACGTCCAGCTTGACTCTGGTCTCAGCATCCAAGCCAATGTCTTCGAACATCGGCACGCAGAGAGCTTCGACATCTTGCGGAAGAATTAACTCGTCCTCAGAGACCTTGGACGACAAGAAGGCGTCGAGTTGGTCGGTGTTGATGAAGCTTGGCATAGCGTCGTCTTGGTGTTGGTTCGTGTGGGTCGGTTCGGCTGTTTGGCTACTGGCAAATCGAGAAATGAGACTGGAATGGCGACAATCGCGCCGGCTTGTAATTGGAGCGACAGAGAGTGGCAAATCCAGAAGACCTCAAGGGGGCCCACTTGGGGCCCCTTCGTTCATTCTTTCATTCCACGAATGCAGGACCCCACCTTGGCGTAGCTCGGAGGCGACTCTTCGGGTTTGAAATCGGCTTGTCCGGGGTTGCGGCGCTTGAACCTAACCACTGCTAGGTATCGATTTGGCTTGTAATTGAAGCGACGGAGAGTGGCGTCGCTTGAACCTAAAACGTAAACGCTATGGAATCGAAACAAGATTGCGTTCTCCAGTGGTTGTTGATGAAAATAGCACGATCACTGCAAACGGGGACCGAAGCGAGGTGCACGAGGTGGGCGAGCTGGCACCGGGGAGCTATCGATAGTGATTGGCGGAGGCGGAGTCGACGGCGGTCTGACAGTCGCATGCTCGTGCAGGCGGCTTATGATCTTCACGAGCTGACTGTCAACCTTGTCTTCGCCACTGCAAATCTCCGAGTCTGACAAACTGAGCTTCCGAAACTGGACAAATAGCGACTCGTCTGGTTCTCGAAACCGGCCAAAGACAGACGTGAACACGGCTTCAAACTCCTCCATCGACACGCCGCAATCTTGAGTCCACAAGTGAACGTTTCCGTCGATCATGCCATTCTACAACAAAAACCTCTATTAGTTGTCGAAAAAAACCGCAGCGACGACTGCTAATGTACCTCTTCAAAACGACGCTTCTTGCGACCTTCCCTCACGGCCTCACTGTCAGCGATACACCGAGGATTGGTGACCGTACTGATCGGGAACCGTGCGATTTCCTCTTTCATTTCTTCCTCCGTCGACGCTTGAACTTCGACCACTTGCACGTCGCCATTTTCTTCGGTGCGCACATAACACACGTAAGGTCCTTGATCGGTGATCTCGGCGGTGTCTTTAATGAGATTCATCGCTTCCGTTTGCAGTTGACTGCGCGCTCTTCGATTGTCGCTGTGGATCAAGCGAGCGTCGCTGGCATGTTCAAGAGCAGCTCGAATGTTGCCAGTTACGATCTGGAGATCGCGGGTGAGGTGTCGGGCTTCTTGATTGGCAACGCGAATATCGTGTTCTGACTGTTATTGCACGGTGCGAAGCATCTCTGCGTGCTGCTCTTGCGCGGCGCGAATTTGGTTTGCAGCTTCATTGGCGTAACGCTCGCGGTAGCGATTCTTGGCGTTTTCCAAGTCAGCTTCAAGTTCCTCAGCTCGCGCTCTCTCCATGCGGTATTGCATCTTCGCTTCAGCAGCATCTCGAATTCGTCCATCATTTCGTGCCTCAGCCTTGGCTGCTCGTGCTTCAGCCTGTTCCGCTCGATCTTGCCAACGTGCAACTTCCGTCTCCGCACTACTCACTGCCTTTGAGTAAGCCATGTCGAAAAGATCTTGTCTCTCGGCCTGAAGGCGCTCGTTGAGTTCAGCAGCAGCTTCAGCCTTGACACGCACCATCTCGGCCTGAACGCGCTCGTTGATCTCCGCCGCGACTGCCGCCGTGACACGCGCCACCTCGGCAGCGGCGTCTCCCTTGACGCGCCTTTCCGCATTCGCAGCATCCGACTTCACGCGTGCGATTTCCGCATCCGCCTTAGCCTTGACACGAATGATCTCTGCATTAGATTCGGCTTTGGCGCGTATGATCTTCGCGTCCGCCTCAGCCTGGGCTTTCAGGCGTGCATTCTTAATCTGGGATTCAGCATCCGCTTGCATCTGGCGCAGGCGTGCATTAATGCGCTCCTCAGCGCGCTCACGCTCTTCTAGGCGCGCCATCTCTATAGCTTCCAGCGTCGGTGGATCCATCGAGTTGAGTCGCGCACGCTTGGGCTCATTGTGGGGGGGAGCGTCGTTGAGCGCCATTTTGGCAATGACAGAAGAAACGACAAACAAAACAACCCAAGGTTTTTTATGACAAGGTTTTACTACGACCCTGTCTCGGACCGGCGGACAGCCTTTTTTACGGGTAAAAACCGTTTTTACGAGGGTTGTCACCCGACAGTTCCAGGCGCCACCTCCTTTCATTCAGCAAAAAAGACCAAGACAGCGAACGTCGGCATGACGGACAGTCGGGATGAATGGATCGTGGAGCGTGCCTCAGATGTGATCAAGAAGTACCTGAGCGTGTTCTCTCTTCTCTCTTCCAAGTGGAGTCCGGGCGCGGACAAACGTGTGATGCTTGTGTATAGCATGTCGGACGAGTTTCACTGTCTCGGCGTATCATTGTTCGCGCTGATCCACTTGATGCAAGTTGTGTTGCTCGTGTCGCCGAAGAAGCTACAGACATTGACGAGCCGTCGGTTTGTTACTTTTGACAGAGAGGAGAATGAAGCCTCATACGCTGTCGAGCGTGGAGCGCCTGTCCCGGTATTCGTTCGTGTCGAGCTCGAGCTCAACGCCTCACGCCTTACTGACTACGACTACGACGAACCACAAACGCCTTGCGAGTTCCCGGATGAACAACTTCGCGATTGTCGAAATGCGTTGATTCGAATGGCGCGCAAGTCTGGAGTAATCGGCGCCAATGCATCTATCAACCCGATTTCTGTTGATGTATGCGTCGACGGAATGGTCAACTCCCGCTCCAGTTTTTTCAACGGCTTGAAGGTGTTGGCTCGTGGTTTCTGCTCGTCAAACACGCGCAACGCATCGTGGAGCACAGAGAAGGTCGATGAAAGCTACATGCCGCCGCGTTTTGACACAATGGAGTTCTCGTTGGGTGTGTCGGTCATCTCGCCCATCGTCATCGCGTCTATGAAGGACTTCTATTCTATCGGCATCTCTGTCCGATGTCGTAAGGCCATGGTGGATGTCGACGTCTGGGATGCATCATGCCGAGAAGAAGATGCCTGTGAGATGTTTCGGATTCTCTCAGCAACCGGACCCGTTCCAGTTGAATTCGGTTACCGTACCATTGATCCGCCGTCACATCTTCTCGAAGACGAGGTTGATCACGGCCTAGCGATTCGCATCATCTTGAAAGCTGTGGCGACGGCGTCAAGTAATGTGGACCTAGGTGGACTTTTCTCCCAGTTCAGTTCGACCAAGAATCGAACAGCAATTGTTCGCGGCATCTTTGAGAGTCTTCTTTCCGGCGATTCACTCGTGAAGACGTTGATCCTACGTTTGCGCAAAAGACAACCTATCGAGGACAGCATGCTCGCGGCTGTCGACGCAAAAGCATTCACCGAACAAAGTGCAGTGCACGGGAACAAGTTACACCTTCATACGCTCGATCTATGTATGGCCGGTGTGGATGCGAAAGATCTACACGCGATCGTGAAGTCTTTCGGCGACGTCAAGAACCTCACTGTGACCTGCGGCGTTCGCATCAACCGCGAAACGTATGACACCATTTTCGGATTTCCTCGCCTGCGCCAACTCAAAATCACTTGCGCAGCACTCGACTCGTTTGACGTTTTCAACTCGAGGAAGTCAGTGCTCACCAGTTTGAACATTCAAGCTCTGCTCGCGTTTGATAAAGCCAGTCTCCACCGCTTCATCGCTAGTCAGAAGCCCGAGAACGGCAGCAATATCTCGAAGTCGCTCGAGTCCTTCTCCCTCGGTAGGATGAGCCTTGATGCCGCTACCGTCGACCTGTTAAACGACGCGCTAGGTACGAACAACACTCTCAGCTTCGTTCAAGTAAGCTGTGACGACCGTCAAGTGGCCTCGATTCTCCAAAAGCAAAACGGGCGTCTCATGCCGGAGAAGGATATGGATCGCCGGGTTGCGTAGAGCACACCCAGATGGACTCTTGCGTCTTGAGCGCGATCTTCGCGTTTGCGAGAGAGTGCAAGAAGCGCACCGTGTATGCCACAGCGTATTAAAAGGATTTCGGTTTCTTCGCCGTTGGCGTGCTTCGGTTTCTTGGCCGTTGGTTTGGTTGGCCGTTGGTTTGTCATTCACCGATTTGCTATAAGCAATGCAGACCGCCTCAACCGTCGCCAACGTCGCCAACACCTTCCTCTCGATCGACGATCTAGAGGCGGCCCTTCTCGCGCCTCCTGAGAAGGCGCAGAAGGCGCAGAAGGCACTCACACTTCAAGAGATTGAGGCTCTCTGTGCGCCGATGTTTGAGCAGAACGGAGTTGACGATCTCAGCCGTAAGAAGCTCAACGACTACGCCTGTTTTCCAAGCAACTACTACTTCGATGCTGAGAAGGCTTTTAAGGAGCTTGGCGTGATCGCGGTGTCGGCTCGATCGTCCAAGACGAAGCGCATCCTTGAGAAGGCCAATGTGAATCTACTGCTCGAAGACGAAGGTGGCATTCACAGTGATGCGAAGATCATGATCACGAAGCAAGATCTTTACAAGGCGCTTCAACGGGTCTCGAGGGATAAGCGCTTTGTCAACTACTTCTCCCTTAAGCTTGTGTTGGCAGACATCTACAGTCGATACATGACTGCTCACAGCAACGCCACAGACGCGAAGGACGCTGAGGACGACGAGGACGACGAGGACGTTTCCCTTGGATTCACACACATTGATCACCCGGTCGCCAATGTCGCCAACGGTTCAGAAGCTACGAAGGTCGAGGAGGCAACTGACGCGGTGCTTATTGAAAGCGAAGAAGAAACATCGTTTGTGTACAGGTCGATCTTGGGGCAACGATTGGTCGGCAACCGGCACGAGGTGCTGCTCGAGGGGAGATGATTCGGACACCCTCCAGATCTCTACGGACACCCGAGGGAAAGACACGTAACTCGGTTAGCCAATCAGAAGCCAACGTGAAAGTGAAGATCGGTTCATGTGTGCATTGAGTGTGGCGGATATAATCTTAGACCACAACATCCCACACACCATGAGAAGCAGCTCGTGGGGCTTTCTTAAGTTAGAATACACGAGATGCAAAGCAGCGATAGAACAGCCACATCACAGCGTAGCACCAGTCATCAATCGTTGTAGAGTGACCGAGCAGCATGGACCAAGATGACACTCCTCCCCAGGCGTCGACGTCGACT
>JAADXI010001100.1:0-11408 GCA_023337615.1 Pythium brachiatum | reverse complement strand
GTCGGTGTTGGGTGTCGTCGCAGAGCACACTGAATGGATTCCAGAACGTCCCAGAAGCCCGCCACCCTGCGATTCGGAAGGTGGATTTCGACTCGGAGCTCACGGGCTGCAGCTCTCAGTTGACCGAAGCACTTGCAACGCGAGACTCGTCGATCCCATGAAGCTCCTGTCGCCAGCAGCGGCCTTCGTTGCCTCCATCCTCGCCTCCGCTCTGAGCTCCGACGCGTACTCCACGAGCCGGAGTCCACGCTACCTCGGCACTCTTTCGTCCGGGAGCTCTCTGTCTTCAGTCGCTGTGAACAACCAAAGCGTATGCCTCGGCCTGCCGCGCAACACGTTGCTGGCGAGCTGTCCGGCGCCGTGTCTGCCTGACACGCCGTGCATCGTGTACGACCAAGACGCCAAGCACCGCACGCTCACGGGCTGCGACTACACCGACATGTGCAGCCCCAACTCGTTCTGCACGAGCAAGCCAGCGCAGACCTGCGAGTTCCACTGCTTTGCGAAGCGTGCAACACCAAACAAGTATTACTTCTTGGTGCGGTTCAAGCCGTCGACGCTCGGAAAGCCCAAGCAGCGAGCGATGGAAGACGCCAGTCTTCTTCAAAAGCGAGGAGACGCCTTCCAGTCCAATGACTTTGTGGTCGCCGTCGGTCAACTGAACGTGTCCGAGAAGATCACCAACATGTACGTCTTGCGCTATGCTACTAGTGTCAGCTGAACGGGGAGATCTCACCGTCATGGTTTTGGTTTGTAGTGAAATCATGGGAGAACGACAACTGGGAAATAATCCGCGATTCGTCGACGTGGCTGTGGACCCGGCGTTCCTCGCGCGCGCGCTGTCGCCCACATCGTTGACGCTATCCAATCTGCCGCTGGGCACTGCCCTCACCGCAGCTATCGTCGCGTCCGCACCCCCGAAGCTGAAGCAATTAGCCTTCAAGCAGACGAAGATTGATGCGCTTTCATGGAAAATGTTCGCGCCGGTGCCATACGTCGAAGTGCTCACGCTCAAGGATAACCGACTCTTATTCATCTCTGGGGACGACGCGGCCATGCCCGCCTTGACCGAGTTGTATGTATCCGGAAGGAGACAGTCGATGTTGTTGGACGGATCCGTGGGGAGCTAACATCGCTGCGTTGCTGTCGGTTGTGTAGAGATCTCAGCTCCAACAAGCTCACTGAATTCGAGTTGCGCGCTCCGAAGCTCACGAAATTGTACGGTTGTCGGCGTCAATTGTATTCTAGTCACCTCTCGTGCTCACGACCAATGTGGCTTCCTTGGACAGGTCCCTGCACTACAACAACCTTGTGCGAGTCCCGGAAAGCGTCTTTACGTATTCGAAGCTCCAGTATCTGTACGTTGCCGACCCACCCACCTACAATTGTGGTCGTTGGTAAGTAATACTGAGTTTGTGGTGCACAGGGAGTTGTCGTTCAATCCAATCGTCCGGCCGCTCGTGCTCACAGCGTCGCAAGTGCAGTTTCTCGAAGCCTTACCTCAGCTGTATCTCGAGCTCGTGGAGCCTTCGGACAAGTCTGTCGTCAGTAGCAGTAGTGACGGAGGCATTCCCAACGACTACTTTGATAGTGTCGAGCTCAGTTGGATGCTGGAGGGAGCAACAGACACGCTGCTTCGTGGGGATCCACTGCTTCCTGTGCGTGTGGTCGACAGTGAAAAGGCGGCGAGGTACAATAACTAGCTGGAGCTTCGGGCCAGAAACCGCGACGCCGACCCGCGACGGATCATGCTCGAGCCTGCCACGCAACGCCGTGTTGGCGAGCTGTCCGGCGCCGTGTTTGCCGGACGCCGCGTGTATCGTGTACGACCAAGACGCCGCCCACAGCCAACTCACTGGCTGCGACTACGACACAGCCACCACCAACTCCTTCTGCACGAGCCAGCCGACCCAGACGTGCGAAGTTCACTGCTTTCCGAGGGACAAGTCCACCCCCAAGTTCACGTTTGGACCGCATCTCGCTCATCTTTGGCGGTGACTCCGTTCTGCCGGCTTTGAACGAGCTGTACGATTCGTGGTGGATGCGCAATGTGAGAGGAGTGCGTGAGCTAACGGAGGTGCTGTGGTGGTGACTTTTGTAGAAATCTTCGCATGAACAACCTCACCGAATTCGAGTTGCGAGCTCCCAAGCTCACGAAACTGTACGGTCGTCCATGCCAACTGAACGCTAGCTGCAACGCTTGCTCACGACCGACCGACATGGCTTTCTTGGAGACAGATCCCTACAAGACAACTTGCTCGTGCGGATTCCGGAGTGCGTGTTCACCTACTCGGAGCTCAAGTCGTTGTACGTGTCCAGTATCACGAACTCTGGCCCTTGACTTGGTAGATGATACTCACGCCTTTCTTGTGGGTACAGTATTCTAGGGATCTGACTCTCAACGTGATTTTCCACCCGCTCGTGCTCACAGCGTCGCAAGTGCAGTTCCTCGAAGCCTTACCGCATCTGTATATCAAGCTCGTGGATCCACCGGATCGAGCGATTGTCTCTCGCTTGCCCGTCAGTAGTGGACCCATCTATGGCAATTACTCGGACGATGTGGACATTAGCTTATTACTCGACGGAGCAACGGGCACGCTGCTTCGTGGGGATCCTCAGCTTCCCGTACGTGTGGTGGACAGCCAAAACGCATCGACGTACAACAACTTGTTGGAGATCCGAGCCAGGGCGCGCGGGTTTGTAGGTCAAAAGCAGAACGGCTCGTTAATCCCAGTCGACGTCTCTGCCAGGGGGTCAAGCGCAAGACGCTGCTCAGCAATTGCGAGAACTGTCCGAGCAACGGAGCCTGCGTCGCCTATGACCAGGACTCGCAGCTCAATCAGCTCTCGGGCTGCGACTATGGATCTGGGTTGGCTAGTGCTCAGTCGTTCTGCACGGGAATCGACAGTCTGGAGCAAACCTGCGAGTTCCAGTGCTTCGCGACCTACGAGCCGGCGTCTCAATTTAAATTCTTCATCCCATTCAAGACTGCGTTGGGCCAGAGTATCCCACGTCCGTTCAGTGGCGGCAATCTGCTGGGGATGAAGACCAAAGAAATCCCGTTCTTGTCAAACTCGCTCGTGACCACGATCGGCCCTCTCAACTCGACGGCGACAGTCACGGACGTGTGTACGTCGTTTCTGATCAAGGTTTCGGAAGGGTTGGGTTTTTTCTGACTGGATATGGGTTTTCGTAGGTGGATTGCCGGCGGGCGAACCGAAAAGCGGTCGGCACAAGTTGCAGACGTCGTCATCAACTCGAATCTGCTCGCAAAGGCGCCAGCGGCCACGTCGCGTTCGCTTCTAAACATCGATCTCAGCAAAAGCGACTTGTCGGCGATTCTCAAGTCGTCTCCGCGGGGTTTGAAGTCGCTCTACTTCCGTAACACGAACCTCGCGACGCTACCCGAGGGGATTTTCGCAAACGCGCACCAATTGGAGACGCTCACACTGGCGCAGAACGCCATGACCGTTCTTGATATCACTGCGACGACGCTGGCCAAGCTCCAAACTCTGTACGTATTCTCACCCTGCTCTTGCGGATAGCGAATGACACATTTAACTCGTACCACGGCGTATGGTAGGGATCTAAGCGAGAACGCGTTGACGTCGATTGCCATGGACGCACCGAATCTCAAGACTCTGTACGTGGTGGTATTCTGTATTGATTTCGACCTGACGCGCACTAACTCTGGTCTCTGTAGGGATCTGAGTGCGAACGACCTTAAGCTGATTCCATCCAGTGTGTTTTCGCTCGCGAGGCTCGAGACGCTGTACGTAATCCGAAGTTATAGACCTCGACGCTGTCGTTCTAGCTGCTCACCTGTTCGTGTCTCCATGTTGACGCAGCAATCTCGAGAACAACCCACTAAGGCTCTCTCTCGTGTTGTCGCCGACGGAGCAGGCGTTTTTGACGTCCCTAGGGGACTTGAGACTCTCTCAGCCACTCCCGACGCCGTCCCCTTCTCCGACACTTGCAACCAATGTGGAAGGAGACGCCAGAGATGTGCTGCCAGCGATTCCAACGGGAACACCTGCGGTGGTGAACGGCATCCCTGTGGTCCTCGTCAGCGAGCAGATTGCGAAGGAGTACAACGGCCAACTCGAGCAAATACAAAAGGAGTCGAAGCCGACACCGCGCAAACGCTCGAGTGGTGGAAGTAGGGGTGGCAACGCATCGTCTGGGTCGACTTCGGCGACATCCAGCGACTCTCTCACCACGACAGGAGTCGCGAGCGACAGCTCTTCAGCACCGGGCGCGTCTCCAACCACCAGAAGTGCAGCAGGTGCATCACACGAGAACCAGGACTCGACAGATCTCCTGGGTGAGTCTACAGGCTCAACAGCCGGTAGCCGTGCGACCAGCTCTGGCCTGAACCCCGCGCAAGACACCAGCATGCCTCCAGTGAACAATGGAGACGCAGCCACGACTGGCGAGGCGAGCAGCGTGTCGCTCGCGATGAAGCTGATGCTGGGAGGCGTCGTGGCGTCGGTGGTGGTCGTGGTGGTGGTGGTGGTGGTGGTGGTGGTTGTGGTCTACAAACGCAACAAAAGCGGAGCGAGCAAGGCATCTACGTATGCTGTGATGACCGACGCTGTCGACGGAAGCAGCGGCCTCAGCACGCAGTCCAGCGGGGTCTCGTGGTGGAAGGACGACGACCTGCTCTCACATCGGCTGAACGCGGGTGCTGTCAGCGACGCGCGAATCATCAGCAGTGGAGGCTCATGTGTCATGTGGCTGGTGAAGTACCAGAGGGGGTCTCGAAAGCTCGTTTCCAAGCGGCTCATTCAAGGAGAAGGCACAGCTCACGAAGCCAAGGTGTTGGGGCTCGTAGCTGAGGCCAAGATCGCATCCTCACTGTGTTACCGGAGTATCGTCTCGCTCGTGGGCGTCGCGTGGACGGACAAGACCAATCTCCAGGTGCTCTACGAGTACATGAGCAACGGCGACTTGGGCGCGTATCTGGCTCGCACTGATCCGTCCGCACTGCCGTGGCTGCCCCAGAAGCTGCAGTTTGCTATCGACATCATCGAAGCGCTGGTGTACACGCACTCGTTCAACCCGCCGCTTCTCCACCGTGACCTCAAGGCCAGCAACGTACTACTCGACGATGACTTGACTGCTAAACTGGGCGACTTTGGCTGCGCTCGACCGGAGTCCGAGAGCAACACGATGACCACGAGTGGCGTGGGCACTGGGCGGTGGCTGGCGCCTGAGATCTTGGCTGGGAGCACCAGCTACGGCACGCCCGGTGACATCTACTCGTTCGGTGTGTTGCTGTGTGAGCTGGACACTCACCAAGTACCGTACGCAGTAGCGGCGGCAAGTGTGGACGAAGCCAAGTTGCTACAGCAAGTGGCTCGCGGGGAGCTGCGTCCGTCGCCGTCAGAGTCGTGTCCGCCGGAGATCCGAGAGATCGTGGAGGCGTGCGTGGCGTTTGATCCAGCGTTGCGACCGAATACGATGCAAGTCGCACACCTGCTGCGCTCGCTGCGAGCGCGGGGTGACAGTAAATGAGCTCATGGGTTGCGGACGGACAGCCAATAGCGAAGAGAGTGTTCTCGCCATTCATGCTGAGAAAGTTCCCGCCCTTCCGACTAAGCTGATCCACCAGTTTGCTGGTTCGCTTGAAGTCACATGCTAATTTCACAGCCGTACCGGTAGTGGTACCGGTATGCCTTCCGGTCCCTGTGAAATGTAATGTATTACGTTATCATGTTGCCTAAAGTTTGTATTCCTGGATTTCCAAATCGACCGGGAGGTTCATGGAGTACACGGACATGACCGGTGGAGGGCGCTTGCGGTCGGCGAACGTGATCGCGTTCTCGTCGGTAGTCGCCTTCATGCTCTGCTCCGTCGCGGCGTCCCACAGCAGGAACTCTTTGATGATTTCCGGCATCTCGCGATCCTGGAGACCCAGCACGCCCATCTCTTCCCACAACGAGCGCGAGTCCACGCGCTCGCGGCCGTGGCGAAGCATCACACGCGAGAGGCCCTCAGCAAACACCTCGTTCGTGTCGGGGCAGCGGAACTGCGCGAGCAGGAAGAACCAGTTGTCGTCCCAGAATGCGATGCGAGTGTGTACTTCGAAGGGCTGGAAGAGATTGATGTCCTTGTAGTGGCGAACGCCCTGTGACCCGAACACAAAGTACCAGTGGTTGCGCGCGGCGGCATGGAGAACGCCCTGCAATCTGTAATCAAGCAAGCATACGCGTTAGAAGGCCCGCCTAAGAGGCATCCACACTACCATAAAGAAAGAGCGCAACATACCCGCAGCTATACCAAATAGCCAGCTCCATGTTTCGACAGTACGCGTTCTCGACCAGCTTGCTGCCGAAATCGCAGTCTTTGAGACCGGCGCGCGACTTCCACACGCCCGGAAAGTGCAGCAGCGCGCCTGGCTCAGGTGGGTTGATCTTGCGGCGCAGCACGCCCGCGCTCATGTGCCAGAGACCGCGGAGAAGCATGGTGGTGCGTGTAGGGAGAATGTGGATGGAGCTGCTCGGGTGGTCGAGACTTGCGGACTGAATGAGCAGGTACTGTGCTGCAGGGCATGAGTCGTGAGTCGCAGTCCTCAACCACTGCAAGTGAATTGTCGTTTCTTCACTTGCCAAGTAAGAGCAGATCCGAAGTCTCGTGGGTGAATGTCGAATGCTGATTCGGAATCGGAAATTTGCAGTGTACCCACGATACTGTAGGTATCGGAAATTTCAGTTGAAAACCACAATACGGTCATGCTGAATATGGCTTCCTGGAAATCCACGATTTGCATCCTGAATTCCCATATTTGATGTGGTGCACACCATCTCAGGCAAGATTGAAGTGACCATCATTCCCGTTGCCCTCAGAAAAAAGTTGGGGCGGGCAAGTTGCAAAGGGAAACACACGAAGAAATCCCTCCGAAGATGGCGACGGCAGCGAGCGCCAAGATGCTGGAGACGCGCTTCGTGGAGATGGAGACGCCGACGAAGACGCGGACGAGCATGAGGACGAAGGAAGGCGGTGGAGCGCTGGTCATGCCGGCGTTTTCACTAGAGCTGTGAGTTCTTACAGCATCCGAAATGGAGGGGAAAGTGAACGAGGAAGCGAGATTGAACTTGCGTGTGGATGGTACAGTCTGTCCAAGAAGCGGGAGATCCTAGAGAGCGAAGTGCGCAAGCTAGATGCGTGTCTGCGCCAGCGCACGAAGCTGCTGTGCCAACTGCGCCAGGTGCATGAAGCGCTGATCACGAGCAACGCGAAGCTAGAGTAGGTGGATTGTACTCACGCGTTCTCTTCCACTTTGAAATGGACTCACGCGTGTGGTGTTTAACGTGCGAATCGTAAGGGAACGCGCGCGTCTACGTGATGTGAAGCTGGACGCGCTTCGATGTGCGTTGAACGCGACTGGGTCCAGCCCAGTCGACGCTAGTGACTTGACTGCAGCCGCAGAGAAACTGCGTCTGTGCGAGAAGATACTCGTATCGTTCCAGAAACAGCGCGCGCACCAAGAAGGCGTGTGCATGGAAAGAGAAGAAAAGCTACAGCACGTTCAGGTGGAATACCACGCTGCCTCCACCGCGTTTAGTCAAGGTAAGACTCGTTTCGGTGGCGGCAGGTTCATGGACTTGTTAGAGGTACTCAATCGCGGTGGCCTAGCACGAGAGACACTAGAGATGACACAAGAAGACGAACGTGCTGTGATGGAAGCGCTCCAGGTAAGCACGCATATCTGTATACGTTGTGACCTTGAACGATCGATTTATAGCATATGCCGTTGTAGCGAGAACTGTTCGCAGCTCGAGATGCAGAAGATTCGCTCCGTCGAGCGTCGCAGAGCTTTGAAAGGGAGAAGCTGACGACACAAGATGTCCGAAAACGACTGGCTGTGATCGAATTCAGCCTTGAAGATCGACGTGTGGTGAGTGTGATGGCTTCATCGTAACCGCGAGTATTCTGTGATCTCATGAAGGTCATTTGGTTCACAGGCCGCCTCGAATATGCCGGGAATGCTTGCTGAAGACTTGAGAGGCTTGAACGAGAGAAAGATGGCTGCTGAAGAGTGAGTCCGATACACTGTATATCTATAGCCGTCATGAGAGCAAGCCTATAATTTCATGCTACAGGGAACTTCGCAACATGGAGGAACTACTCAGGAAGTCTGGGGTGCGTGACTCTCGAACAAGACTCACGGCACGAAGGCTAATACCGCATCGGTCTTGAATAATCCATGCAGGCTGCGCTTCCCGAAGATTTCGAAGTCGAGGAGAGAGCAAATGTCCTCACGCAAAAGCTCGAACAACTGGCGGTACGCAAGTTTCTTTGCTGAAAACATGAGAAGTCTAAACGGTACTGATGGCCTTACCCAGATAAGCATTGCGAAAGCAAAGTTTGGGAAGAGAGACGCGTTACTGCGCAGGAAAGAAGATATCGCGCTTCTCTCAGTCGCGAAAGCAAACGTTGCGGTACGAACGCGCCAGTGGATTTGAGGGTTGGGATTGGTTTTTCCGACTAAGTGGAGTATTTGATTGGCAGGCTCGTGAAGATCAACTCAAGTGGTTGGAGCGACAACTAACCCATCTCAGAATGGAGCACGATAAGATGGTCATCGCACGGAATGCCGACGAGCAAGGTATGATTTTGTACCTGGAGTATTTGATGTTTTCGTTTTACCTGTCTCACTTTGTGTCTCGTAAAGCACACACAACGTATAAGGCGGGGTATGAAGAACAGATGAAGTCCATTGCTCTACACACCGCTGGGATGACTGAGGAAGTGGCAGAGGTCACCAGTCTCATCACATCTGCGAAAGATCGAGTCACCGAGACCCAACGTGTCCTCGCTGTGCGTTGTGCTGAACTCGATTCCGTGAAGGAGCTCCACGCCAAGAAGACGCAGGACCTGGCTCTAGTCCGAGAGAGCATTGCTGCTGTTGAAGGTGACTGTAGAGAGCTGTCGACATCACTCGCGAGCATTCAGTCAAAGTATCGGGAAGGAGTCACTACGATCGACTGCTCGCGAATGTCGTTGGAAGACGAGTTATCACTCCAACTCCGCCTGGTAGAAGCAACGAAGTCGGCAAAAGAACAGGCCAGCAACACAGCGACTACCGCATCGGAGATTGAAGCTGTAACCAAGGTCAAGTTGCAGAGCTTCGGCTATGCTGATTCGGGCTTTGATGCTGAGAAAGCATCGTCATTGCTCCAGGCCATTATGGACAAGGTACGACAAATTGCAGTTTTCGTGTGAGGTGTTGGTCTAATGGTGTTTTTGACAACCGGCAGTCAACCCGCCAAAAAGCAGGAGAAAGCGCGAAGTTTGAGAAGGAGGTTACGGATGTGACAGCGACGCACGAGGAGGTAAGATATGATCCATTCCTCCACTTCACAAGCGTCTATGATCGTGTTCTAACCATCACTCCACTTCAGCTGAAGGATCGCTACCAGAACTTGATCGATGCCATGCGAGCTCGATACCAAGACGAAATTGATGCGAAGGTTGGATTTGTTCCAGTGCTGTTCTATGATACCGTTCGCGACTCACAAAACAGAAACAACGTAGCACGAACAACATCGCCAACTTGTCGCGAAGCTGAGCGCCAAGAAAGCTGCAGAGGAGGCAGCAATCGAGGCACAAAGAGCTGCCGCTCAAGAGCAAGCAGATTTACTTGCACAGGCAGCCCAAGCCGCAGCTGAAGAGAAGAAGGCATCTGAGAGAGCTATCGCAAACGCCAAACGAGCTGCAGATGAGGAGAAGATGCAGGCACTATCAACTCATGTTCAAATTGGAGCTCAGCCGGAAGAAAGCCGAAATGGGCCACCTAAGGCTTCGCTGGACCAATGCCGGAGCTCAAGACCAGTAGAAGGCCATGACACGAGTGAGCAGCCGCTTACGTTGACAGCTTCTTCTGCGCGTCAAATGCAGTGCACAGTGGAGGCTAGAAAGCAAAACTTGAACGCGAACAAGGGGCGGGAAACGAAGACATCCAAAGCGAAGACACAGAAGTCCAGCAGACGCCGCACCAAGAACGACCTGGCCATGCTTTCTCAGCTTGCCAGCGTAGCTTCCAAGTCGGCCCACGAGGAAGGCGCTCGAAATCCTAGACCAGTCCAACTCCCCAAAGAGAAGCGTCCGGTTTCGAAGCGGTCAGTTCCAGAATCAGTCTTCCCGTCATCGCAGCTAAAGCACACGCAGGATCTCCAGACACGATCCTGTGCTTCCAACCCGCATCGACAGCGATCCCAGCCGTCTCCATATCAGTCACCACAAGAAAGAACGATTTCCGCCACAGATTTGCGCAATGTGCAGCAAGTAGCTGGACACGATATTGCAAAAGGAGGATCTTCCGTGCCAAAGCAAAAGCAAGGGCATCAGCATAGTCAACCAGAACGACTGCCGATGAGCCAAGCAAGTGCTCCGAAGGTGAGCAAGAAGTCGGCGACAACCAAGTCCAGAGATGTGTCCACAGCAAAGGTGTCGACTGGACGCTTGGAAGCAGCTTCGTTGCGCAAGGCAGCCTCCTCACGAGAATCCGCACAGGCGAGCACAAAACCAGCAAAGGTACGCAGAAGATTTCCACTTCCGAACACGATAGTGTCTGACAGACCTAGTCAAATCGCACACAGACCACCCAACCTGCCAAGAGGTCACCGCCGAAGGCGATTCGCCAACCGAAAACACTGAAGACCAAGAGCCGAATGGCGAGTCAGGCCGTGGACTGGTACGACAACGACGGCTTTACGTTCAGCTGAAGCCTTCAGCTGGTTCAAGTTGCATTGTTCCATTTACATGTGCCGGCAATTCATCGAGTCCAAACTCGAAAAAAAAATCACTGCATTCAAGCAAAATCGTCGCTCACCTGGGATCGCTACAGTCATCTAGGTCAGTTGCAGTTACTATTCTTCGAATGAAAGCAGAGTCAGAGCCATTTGTGTCGTTAGTTTCTGCTGTAATACGTGCCTTTGCATCTCATGGTAGGAGTTCTGTTCAGTTTTCACTCCATTCGTATCGCGTCACGACACAACCTACTAGAGATCGACCGTTCTCAGCGACAGCAAATGTATTGAGACTGTAGTGGGGATTTACGAACCTACATTGGAAATGTAATCTTCCCATTACGGGGCAGATTCCTGGTAGGTAGTGCGAGGGCTACGACTTGTTGTTCTGATAGCTTTTAAGCACGGCCTGTACGTGGGCGCGACTGCTTGAAGCGGTCGCCGGCGTTCTCGTCG
This sequence comes from Pythium brachiatum, assembly GCA_023337615.1. Classification (NCBI taxonomy): domain Eukaryota; phylum Oomycota; class Peronosporomycetes; order Pythiales; family Pythiaceae; genus Pythium; species Pythium brachiatum. The sequence continues at coordinate 198 of JAADXI010001100.1, read as the reverse complement.
TAAGAGACCTGGTTGATGCCGTACTCCGCAGGTGGAGGGGTCGTAGCGATGGCTTCTCCTTCCTCCGAGCGAAGCATGCGACCGCCGCGAGGACGCGACTGCTTGAAGCGGTCGCCGGCGTTCTCGTCGTAGGAGACCTGGTTGATGCCGTACGAGGCTGGCGCCTGCGTGGCGGTTGGCTCGTTGTCCGAGGCGAGC
>JAADXI010001099.1:0-11428 GCA_023337615.1 Pythium brachiatum | reverse complement strand
TCGAGCCGTGGTTAAACGATGAAAGTGGGAGCGCAACGGGTGGCATCCATTGTGGCTGCAGGAACACAGGCAGGTCGGACACCACGCCAGCTGCGGTGGCACCAGTGATCGGAAACAATAATCAAAATACAATATATTGGTGAGTGTATTGACGGAATAACTGATTATTGGAAAAGCTTCTAAGCCGTAAAATACCATATTGGGTCCGTAATAATAGTATTGGCCATCTCCAACCCACTTTTGACATATCCTATTATATATCGACTTGGATGGCCGAATGTCGATACAAAAATTTCATGTGTACTGATTTTGGCTCCCCGGATTGGATGTTTCCTAGTGTAAATATTACTGGTATTATGGAATAATTATTATTGCTAAATCGGGTTATTGCGTAATTGATTACGGATTTCAAAATTACCCAATTATATTTTCAATTGCATTGTCCGATCACTGGGTGGCACGATGAATGTGGGAGCGGACAATACGTCCGACGCCCTCCGTGGAGGAGAGAACACGCGAATCCAGATCAAGAAAAATGCCCCTCGAACCGCACGTCCTCAAAGAACACGAACTGAGTTCGGTGCACCCTTCCACGACAAGACAACGGGGCTTCTGGTTATCATCGGGCAAGACTGTTGCTTAGTCTTCGGTGTTGGTCTCGCGTTTGGTGCCTGCAGTTGACTGGCACACACGCCACTGTCGTACTGTAGCAGCTTGGTGTCCATGCGTATTGTGCAAACCGCACTGGATTGCTACAGCGTCATCATTTTCGAACAAGGAGATGATGGCTTCCGCGTCCGGAGTGAAGCTCTTGTCGTGTCAGTTGCGCGTCATGCGAAGAGCCACACCTGCGAGAAAAGAGCCACGGCCAGTCCGGAATGGACCCCTCGCAGGATCATTCGACAAGCATTCTTGGTGGTCTCTCTGGGCCTCTCCAGTCTTTTTTTTGAGACTGTGCTGTTGGCTTTTAAAAAGCCACCGACCAACAGCACCAAACAAATGAATGGGTTGAGGGTGCCTACCGTGACAATACCATAACACCACAGACTAGGTGCGGCTCATGAGAATTGAAGCGTGTAAGGCGAAGGAGCAGCATCGGACACTCACACCTTCACCCTCCAAGTGTGCTCGAAGGACATTCACGATCAGATTGGTTGGCGGACGAAGTGTCCCATCGCGCAGTGTACACACGAAGCAACGGCATACTGTCGCGATCGGCTTCGTGTCCACGGTTGGATAGACGTGGCGATGAGTCTCGTGTTGTGACCACCTCTCGAGACGCATCAACTGCAGAGTCTGCAGTGCAGACTGCAGTTGTCTCGATCGCACGCACGCGCACGGTAAAAGCGCAGTGACTGGGGACGCGGCCCATCTTTCCGATTCCGCAATCGGTCAGCCGGACGTCACCACAGTGCAGTAGTTTGATGGGTGCTGGGGAGAAGGACACTACAAAACAACGTACAGCTGCAAGTTGAAGCCCTAGACGTCTCCCGCAAAGCAAGTATGAGCGTCAGTTCTCTGCGCAGTGTTTCATCAAACCAGTCAAAAACATCCTAAAACGTATCCCTTTCATATATGATGACTGTGTATTTCTCACATGTATCATTAGTTGTCAAGAACTATGATACCCCGCACTAGCTGTTGATTCTCCACAGAACGACTTTCGTCCTGAACGACTGCACACACGTTTTCTATGTGAGCGAGCACTCTTCATCTTTGCTACTGTACAAGGCGCTGTTGCGCAGCTTGATACCGCAGCTTTCTGTCGTTCTCAGGGATTTTACACTACCGATTGCGCATGTAGGTTACCGATAATAGTTACGAAGTGGAAAGGTTCTCCGTGATCGAGTGGGGCGAATCACGGACTTCATTGACGCAAGACTTCTATATCAACACTCTACATTGCTTGTCTCTCCAGTGACTGTCCCAGCCAGCACGAATGGTCTGTATTTGAAGTGGGAAGACCGAGCCGCCAGACTCACGCAGCTAACTGACTCTGTCCCGCCACATTCCAGCAGCAAGCTGGCGTAGTAGCGGGGTCCAGTGATTTACATTTTGGGTGGACTTACCTAAATGCTACCGGTACTCTATTATATGATGCACTGTCGGTAGATATTCTAGCCGTCTAAGTTGAGTGTAGACAGCACCGATTGTAGGTTGTTCTGGGTGTCTTCATCATCTGTCGTGAGGTGGAGAGCTGCTCGTGCATTCTCGCGGCGGCGTAGAAGCGGCGAAGTTCACGGGGTCGACAATGTCGTGCCAATGCAAAGGAATAGATCCCCCAGCTCTGCTCTATTCTGCGTGTAATAAAGGACTGTTCGGTGGTTCTGATCGCGAGGGAAACGTTGCCTTCGAACTCCGCAGTCGCTCCATGCGCGTCATTGCAACAAACACGTCTTTTGATGGCTACGTGGGCCTGTCCAATCGATCGGTCGACAGAAACGGTGGACTCCGCCTCCCCTGCGTTGTGCGTCGTGCGCAAACACCACTCGATGATGATGAAATGACATCTATTAAGCTTCTCAGATAGAATCAAATAGCGGAGCCTCCTTAAAGGAGCCCTGGTCGTACTTACGTGGCTGCGTGGGCGAGCTGCCAGTGGTTGAAGTCGTTGGCGAGCATGCTCGCAAGCCGAGTGTGCTCGGGACGATCCGTCGGGTGCAGTACTTGACTGCTGGCTTCACTAGTCATGGCGGCGTTGGCGGCTGCGTCCGCCATGGTGTTGTACTCTCTTCGGTGATGGCACCACGAGCGGACTTGAAGAGCGTCCGCGAGTCTGCGCGCTGGGGCGTAAAAAGCGTGAAGCTGGGCGTTCTGAGGCGGTCTATACGACTCCATCTGCCGCAGTATGAGTTGGCTGTCACCGACTACCGTCAGAGGCGTCCATCGGCGCTTGGCGGCCTCCGTGAGGCCTGTGAGGAGGCCGTGGTACTCGGCTTGATTGTTCGTGGTGGTGCGTGCCCTTCGTGCCATCGCTGCCGACCAGATCACCTGTGCGCGGGGCGCAAACACCACTCGCCATCTCGTGCGTCACGATGAGCGGCGCGCTGCTTCCTATCGCAGCAGTTCATCTTCAAATCGTTCCACCCGGAGCCTCGTTCAGATGCTCGCTGAGGGGCGACACCATCGGCTGCCAACTCGGACGGTTAGTCGTCTGCAAACGATCTCAAGTCTTTGTAAGCTCTGGTTCAGGCACACACGTACATCTCAGGCCTCCTCCAAACCATGACCTCTTCAAGCTCACGAGTGATCGCCATGGCAGTGTGCCCTTCAAACACACGGCGAAATCGTCCCCATGGTGTTCGTGACGCAAGAGCCGCATTTTTTCTCAAACTCGCAGGCGAGGAGGCAGCGAGCTGGGTGTGCTGCGTGTGGGATGGTGGCCATTGGTATTTGCTGCTGTGCCCATCATGAGATTTGCTGCTGCATCAGCCATGCAATTGCTGGCGCGATGGTGATGTGTCCACACGCGGAATTGGATGGCGAATGCGAGCCGCGGACGTAAAACGCCGCAAAAGCGCCGTGTTGGACGTGCTCGCGAACTGCACCAGTTCACTCATCATGTCGCCGATTTGGCGTCTGAACAGCAGCAGATTGTACAGCGAGAGGAGCAGAAGCGTGCGCTCATGGGGTTTGTCTGCATCTCCAACTGCGTCATTGCACCGAGGAGCTGCTGCAGCAGAGGCATCGCGACACCAGCGACCCGCTTGTGTATGTGTTGCAAGTTCTCCGCGTACCCCAAGCTCTGTAGCCCACCCTCGCGCCTCCATCTAACAGCTGCTCCACCGTTCGCGTCCTTGTGCAGCTCCTTCATCTTTACCGCCATCGGATCTCCTATGCTAATACGCCACCGTGCGATCTTTCGGTGGCTTTCATGGAGCATTACCGGTACGGTATGTTTGCCCGCTTCAACTTGAAGCAGGCGAGATTGTAGCATGTTTGAGACAGCCAAAGTGTATTCATATTTTTCATTTGTCGCGTCGGGTTTCGAACCCAGTTTCCTGAATCCTGATTTGGGTCCTGCCCGGAGTTGGCTGAACCCATCTGCGCGTTCACGGTGAACTGTTCACCGGACCGGTTGAACCAGTGACACCGGTTCATCCGAGGCTTAGGAAAAAGCCGACGCTGCTTGTTCATCGCATATGATTGGTGGCGGCCCAATTGGGTTCCCCAACACGTTGCCTCCACGTCGCACAGTCATCCCTCGAATACCGACACCCCTTTAACTAAATTAATTGTGACGGGTATCTGAATATAGGATGTTCAAAGGATAGTGTCGTGCAAAGACAAGCATTCGGTATAGCAGGGAAATACGTTTTTAGTGTATGTCGTTATGCAAGGGATGACAGCGATTGGTGGCCATCCTGTGCAATACATACTGAACACTGAACGTACAGCACTGAACTGAACGATCGCAGAACGGAAAAGATCGAGTTTGTGCGGTCATCATGCACAAGTCGTCGCAGTCCTACTGTACGTGCACAGCCATTTCGAATCCTCCACCGAGAGAACACCATGGCACGCAGCTCAGTTCTGACGCTTTCCGTGCTTTTGTGTATCGGTGCCGCGTTTGCTGCCGATGCCCCCACCATTGCGGACCACGACGCCTCGACACGGTTGACTCGCCCGCTCTCCACCATTGACGCGACCGATATTGTCACGATCCTGATCATGTCGCTGGGTCTCGCGCTGGCGGCGGCTGGTGGCGTTGGCGGAGGCCCCATCATCGTGCCGCTACTCGTTCTTGCCATGGACTTCGAGATCAAACACGCAACTCCGATCTCCAACGTGTGCATCATTGGTGGCGCCGTCGCGAACGCCCTCTTCAACTTCCAGAAGCGCCACCCAGTGGTGGACCGCCCGCTCATTGACCCGGATCTCGCACTGGCCATGATCCCACCGATGATCGGAGGTGCGGTGGTCGGTGCGTTTCTCTCCAAGCTGTTGCCAGGGTACATCATCTCGATCTTGTTTGTTTTGGTCTTGGTGCTCTCTGGCTCGAAGTCGATGCAAAAGGCCATCAAACTGCACAAGAAAGAAGTCGCAGCATGCAGCGCGGCAGCGCCTCCTCCTCTGCCCTACCTCGAAGTAGCGTCGCCGTCTGCCGTTGACAAGGAGCCCCCGTCCCTCGTGTCGACCCAAGTCCCGACGTCTACAAGTTTGAGGATCGTTGACACTGCTGCAACGCCATTGATCGAGGACGCGCGGGCACTCGCACAGCTTCTCGCCACCGAACGCAAGTTTTCCTGGACCAAGCACGGCATCATCCTCTTGTGTTATCTTGGCGTGGTCGCCGCGAGTGTCGGTGGGTCGAAATCACACTGCGGCGGCGCCTTGTTCTGGCTCTTGCTATGGGGCGAGATCCCGTGGGTGCTGATCTTCAGCGTCGCCTTTGCTGTTTACATGACGAAGCACCGACTGTTCAAACAAGCCATTCGATACCCGTTTGCTGTGGGTGACATGGACTGGACGGCAAAGACGGTGGTGTGGTTCCCAATTGCTTGCGGAGGTGCGGGGATCGTGGCCGGTCTGTTCGGCATTGGCGGAGGCATCATCACCGGCCCGTTGCTGGTGGAAATGAGTGTTGTCCCCGAAGTCGCGTCGGGTACGACCGCACTGCTAGTCCTGTTCGCAGCTGCGGCTGCGACGGCCAAGTTCGCCGTATTCAAGATGGTCGCGTGGGATTGGGCTCTGCTGCTCTGCAGTGTCGCGTTCCTGGTCACACTGGTGTCGCAGATGTTCATTGTGTCGTTTGTGCGGCGCACTGGCCGTCAATCCATCATTGTGTTCTGCATCGCCTCGAGCATTTGCATCGGTGCGTGTTTGATGATGTACCAGAGCGTCAAAGTCACCTTCGACGAGGCCGGGAAAGCCTTCTCCATCGACATCTGCGCTATTAAGGCCTAAGAAGGCACGTACAGTACACTTGAATAGTACCTCCGTTCGGTTTTTAATGGATAACTGAGCCAAAATTTTGGCAGCGCGTTGCCTCGTTGAGTTTGGGCACCAACTAAACGTTCAGGGGTCCGTTCCTCTGACCGGACCCCTGAACAAATTTTAGCGTGGGGATCTCCATATGAGCAAAATGACAGAAATGACGTGCAGTAAGCTACGCGGCTGCGAGTGTACATGCTCCACCACGATGCATGCCGGAAAATGTTCATGAGAATGACGGCTACGTGGTTTATCTGTCGTTGGCTGCCTATCTAGAATTCTAGAGGGACGAAATGCGCTCGACGCCAGTCGCATAGTCTTGTTTTCGATGGCCTCGCTACGACTTGAACGACGCGAATCCATTCAGGACGATGAACGCTCGCACCACGCACGCCATGTTCTGCGCTGCGCTCTTAACGCTAGAAGCGCTCATGTTCGCTGGCTGCCGGCAACGACGTCACTGCACACAGTCAATCGCGATGGTTCAGGGTCTCACGATGTGCAGCTGCCATTCGCGTGCTGGGCTTGGGTCGAGGAGTTGACTACACGGGCATCGAGTCTGGCGTGGACGTTGTGATATTCAGGCAGCAGGCGGGCTCATGAAGGAGACAGCGGGGGACGACCTGTCGGCGGTGCTTTTTCCGATCGCGGCACGGGACCTTGTAATCGCTTCGTCGTTCATCGTGTTCCGGGTCGACTGCAGCCAGCAGCTCATTGAGGCGCATACGAGTACGTGGGCGGCTTCTTGGAGACTTCTTGGAGGGTCTTGGTCGGAGCCGGCGAATTGAGAAATGAGGGCCTCAACCGAGCGGCGTCTTGACTGGCGGATCCTTACTTTTGAAAATGGCGCGCAAAATTTTCGGAAGGATGATTCAAACGGAACGCATCATTTTAGACAGACTGGATGGGACGGTATTTTTCGGTACGGCGGGTACTACAACCCAGGTATTAATATGACGTCAAAAACAGGAAAATATCAGGGATCTGTACGTATCAACCAGGCCTCACCAGATAACGCCAATTTTCACAGATCTGCTGAGTAAGATTTGAAATTTTGTGAAACGAATTCAGGTTTCTCTATATATATAAAAATGTAAAATTCGGAGGCTCCAGGATGTGGTCGGAAGCTTTCATTCAGACCACTCACGGCCACGAGTTCGACTGCAATTCTTGTGTTGAAGCTGGACTTGGCGTCAATTCTTTTCTCCAATTCATGGGTTGAAGTTTGAATTGCGGTAGCTCGTGGCGTGCCAGTCCGCATTTGCGTGTTGAAGCAGAGTCGTGGGCGGTGAGGCGCAAGTGGCGCGTCTACAAGGAGACCCCGGCACGATAGGCCCCGACCTGGCAGCGTGTGCCATGCCCGGCGACAGTACCAGTGGGCTTGGTGGGCACGCGTGCCTGGCGCAGCAAGGCGAGACGACACGGCGCCGCGGTCTCGTGCATCGTCGTGCGTCGGCTCTCGCTGGAAAAGTAAAGGTGAGAAGGTGTCTAGGCGTATGGTCCTCTGTGTCATCACGAGAGGCGCACCGTGCGTGTACTCGTGCTCACTCGAGTGTAGTGGTGAGGCTTGGTGAGGCGTTTTGCGTGGTGCTGCCAAGGCTTGGTTTGGTTGCGATTGGCCAGGCGAGATTCGTAAGGGGGGGTCGCCCAGCCGACATGACTTGATGGCCATGAGGGCATGGGCTCGGGAGATACGTGCGATTGCGATACTGACGGGGGATCAGCTGCTGCGGGTACGTAATGAGAGATAGCGATTGCCTCACACCATCTCACTCGCTCTTCCTCTCTCGTGAACGCTGTAGAACAGGCGACACGGGCAGTGCCCTCATGGCGTTGGTGCTATCGGCTGCTAAGAGATGTAATGATAGGCACTCAAGCAGAGAGGGCTCAAGCACCAGCACCTGGCCAAGCCCCGATTGAAACCTGGTGAGTACCTAGCGCTTGCTATGGGCTCCGGTGTGCACTTCTTCCGTTCGCGAGCACCCGACTCACTGTGTAGGTCATGGATGTCTCCGTGCATACCAAATCAAGTCTGGGTGACAGCGTTATAATGCAGAGAAAGAGAGAGCGAAGAGGTAGATCAATGCAGTGTTCATTATGAAGTTAGACATCCCCTTGACACTAGATTTTTCAGCTAGAGTGGGCGACCACAAAGTATGAAGTGGAGGATGTAGAAGCGATGAACCTCCAACGAACGCTGGTTCGTATCGCGAGCGATGGTTTTGTCAACTTCACGCCAGAACTTGTGACACACGAAGACGCCGCAGTTGTCCCCGTCGAACTGGACCGGATTGTTGATCGCCACAGACGTGTAGTCGCGAAGAGGACTGCCCTCCTCGTCGATGAGACGATCCACCATGCGCTGCAGCATCTTCATCATGCTCGATCCATTCAACGAGTCGTAGAACTTGATCTCCTTGTTCTCTGTGTCAACGTAGAAGCACATCCAGTGCTTGTCACCGTAGTTGATCGGTACGAGAATACGTGTCGTCTCTTCTTCACGAACGCCGGCCCACAGTCGGTTGTGGGGTTCATCCGCCACACCGTGGACTGCGCGGCGGCCAGACGCGAGCGTGAGGATGCCCGCCAACTTGACGCCAGCTTGAGTCTCCTGCAGCCGCTCACAAAACGCTGCGATGAACGCATCGTTCAACCAAACCCCTGGCTTGAGCACGTAGAGGCTGGCGGCTTTGTACTCCGACAAGCGCTGGAGGTGAGGTAGGACGGCACCAGGGTAGAGTTGCTCGACCTCGTCTGCAACAGATATAATGTCTGGTAGCTTGTCGGCTGGGGCGTAGCTGGCAAGCCCGATACGCACCCACGTGACGAATTTCTCGCCGTCCGCGAGCTGGCGCTTCAGGATCTCGACGCGGCGCATCAGCTGGATCCGCTCACGAGTGAACAACCCGACGTTCTTGATCGTGACGATGTCAACCAGACTGCCCGCGGAAGAAGCAGTCGAAGTAGCAGTCGAGCAGCCGAAGCAGTGGCTGCTGCGACTTCGCCAGGGGTAGCTGGAGTAGCTGGAGTGCCCACCCGCACCGCTTCGCCAGATGCCGTCACCAGAGGAAGCGCGTGGACACACGCAGCGAGAAACCTGGGCGGCAAGATGTAGTAGGCATCGCGGTTGATCGTGGGATCACGGAGTCGACTGAACTTGGCCTTGTTGCTCGCGTACTGCAAGAACTTGATTTGGACACCCGAAAGTCGGTTCTTCAGCTCGGTGAGTCCTGGCTCTTCGTTGTCGAGGGCTTCCACGATTTCCTTCAACGTGTACTCGCCTGTTGCTTGCCGGGTCGTCTCGCTTGCGTTGAAGCGCACACGCTCCTGCCGCTGCCTGGATGCGATCTGGCGAATGTTGTTCTTGGGACGACCAGTTCTTGGCGCGTGGTCGTTAAATGTGAGCGTTGACGTTCTCACAGCCAATCACTCGTTCCCCTGCGTCGTCGCCACTCTCCGCATCGTCGTCGCCACTCTTCTCCTCTTGAGACACTGCTTGGTCTGGATCAGCTTCAACCAGGTCATGACCAGGTTCGTCCAGGATTTTCCCAGGTTCGGGCTCAGCCACGAGGTCTTGAGGCGCAGAGATGCGAAGCGCGCGTAGAGCAGGGGGGCGACGTCACCAATGTCGTCGGAGTACAAGCTGTTAGCTTGAGAGAGATCCATTGGATCACCAGCTGCATGGGATGGAGAGGCCACACTTGCAGATGCCTGAGATGCTGAGGCCACCACACCCGCAGTAGGTGGCTCCGCGTTGCCTGGAGGCGACCCGACTTGTCGCATCTTGTCTGACGACTCGACTTGTGGCTGCTTGCCTAGCATCCGCAGTAGGGGTCTCCGCGTTGGGCTCTTTGCCTGGAGGCGACTCGACTTGTTGCTGCTTGTCATACTGGCTTGGCTCGACTTGTTGTCGCTTGGTGGGCGTGCCCGGCTGTTCTGCGTCAAACGCGACACGCTTACGCTTGCGAACGTTCTCGTACTGCGCTTGGAACAGCTTGATGTAGGCGCGGAACTCATTCTCGTCTTCAACGTGAACAAGCTCACTGTAGATCGGCTGGAGGTGTTTCATGGCTTCATTGTAGCGATCACGCGAATCCTTGGGCATGTCAATGACCTTCGGTGGCGCAGCTGTGGTTCGCTTGAGCAGGAAAGGCTTCACAGGAGTCGGCTCGCTCGCTGTGCGCTTCCATCTGACAGAGAGTATGCAAAGGCACGGCATTAGACATAATCCTGGTCAGTACCTGGTCAAACCGTGGAGGATACGCACCTGACGTCGATTCGCTTGATGGGGATGGTGGCGCGCACCTTCGCATGTTTGCGATACGCCATCGCATGACGGCACGGCAAACGCATGGACTTAGAGAACCTGCAGTCACACCGATAGTCCATCAAGTCGACGAGGTGGTCGGCGTGCTCCCCCTTGACCAGAACGCACTTGTCTTCTTCGAGAGCTTCGAACACGTAGGCCTTGTTCATCGCCGCGGCGTACTGGGGCTCGACCAGCTTGGCGACGAACGGCGTAGAGCAGAGCAAGACGCTGGCCATCTCTTTGTCGTAGTTCTCGTTGTAGTACCGCCCTTGGCGAGTGTTGGCTTTCTCGTACTCGCGCTCGCAGCGGCGCACCTCGTTCATCAGGGCCTGGTCGCAATGAGCCATCGTACTGTTGCCGTCGACGCCATCCTTGAACTTGCCAAACCAGCTCTCCAAGCGGTTGTTGGTGTGGTTCTTGAGGTGCGGTAGCTTGTTTCGCTCGAAGAGCACCCACATCTCAGTACAGCCGAACCAGTTGCGCTTCATGTAGTCGGCAAACTCGCCGAAGCCCAAGCGTTCACACGCGAGCAGGAGCGCCACCTTGCTGCCGTTGAACTCGGTCTCCTTCGCCGCGTAGATCAACCGGTGCACGAGATTTTCGATGACCGTGTGGTCATCGGACGAAATCTTGCCGAATTCTGGCTTGTGCTTCACGCCCGCGAGGTACTTGATGACGTGGAAGTGACAGAGGAGCACGGACGCCTCAGGAAAGCCTTGCTTAAGAACCTCGACTTCATTCAGGTTCTTGTCGACCATGATCACGCGAACCAACGTGTAGCTCTCTGGGTTGGCGCGCTTCAGATGGTCGATGGCCTGCTCCATGTGCCAGTTGCCGTTCGTCTCCAAGAGCGATTGCTGGACCACCTGCCCAGACCCAAACTCATCCATGACCATAAACGTGCAGAGCTGGTAGTTGAATCTGCAAAAACAAGACATGTTCGCACATCCCTGGTCGAAACCTGGTCGATACATGGCACTTACTTGTTGGTCTTGTGGGTACAATCGACGAGTATCAGCTCACCGAACCTCTCGAACATGCCACGCATGTGTTTCGTCGTGATGGAGACGACACCAGTTGTAACGGGGTACAGGTTACACATCCCGTTAGGTTATATCGATAGGTTCTAGTTAAGTAGTGTAGCCCACATAGGGTATCCGGTTAGGTACGGATAGGTAGATATCC